>SEYY01024848.1:20000-30000 GCA_009176605.1 Armadillidium nasatum | reverse complement strand
GGTTATTAGAATAAAAATATAAACAGTTGAATCAAAAATGGTAAAGGTGTCTGGATCTCCCAAACTGATGATGTTGCAGAAATTTTATAAGAATACAAAACTGCGTATCTTTTCTAATTATATTTAATCCCTAAATTTCATCTTTTCATTTTTAAAATTAAAAATTTTATTTTGCAGAATTGATTTTCTCGTCAAAATTGGTAAAAAAAAATAAAAAATAAAAAATAAATCAAAAAAAAAAAATCCCAACCACCTTCGGAAGATTAAAGCCTAAACTTTTTAATAGATATTAATAAATAATCCTTTTTTCCTTACTTTGTCCACCACTTTGTTGCTAGCGAAAGTTCCAATAATAATGGAATGATTTGATTTCTCTTCGTAATCCAGATTTCCAGCGACAGTCACACGTCCGGAGTCAGAAGAAACTTTAAACAGTTTTGAATCCCCTTCAATTAATTTGTAAGTAATGGTAGGAACAGTGTCTTTATCTATTGCTTTAACTGTTGTGATGACTGTCCCAATGGCTGTATTTTCTGATACTTGTACTTTATAAGAATCTTTTGGAAAAAATGGATCCTCATCGCTTATATCATTAACAAGAACAGTCACAGTAGTTGTTGCTGACCTTGGATCGTCAGCCATGTCGTGAGCAACAACTGACAGGTAATGTACCTAAAATATTTATGGTAGTATAATGGTATTTATTCAATTTATAAAGCAACAACTGACAGGTAATGTACCTAAAATATTTATGGTAGTATAATGGTAGTTATTCAATTTATAAAGCAACAACTGGCAGATAATGTACCTAAAATATTTATGGTAGTATAATGGTAGTTATTCAATTTATAGCAACAACTGACAGGTAATGTACCTAAAATATTTATGGTAGTATAATGGTAGTTATTCAATTTATAAAGCAACAACTGACAGGTAATGTACCTAAAATATTTATGGTAGTATAATGGTAGTTATTCAATTTATAGCAACAACTGACAGGTAATGTACCTAAAATATTTATAGTAGTATAATGGTAGTTATTCAATTTATAAAGCAACAACTGGACAGGTAATGTACCTAAAATATTTATGGTAGTATAATGGTAGTTATTCAATTTATAAAGCAACAACTGACAGGTAATGGACCCAAAATATTTATGGTAGTATAATGGTAGTTATTCAGTTTATAAAGAACTTTAATGAATATATGTATAAGTAATATTTATGGTAGTATAATGGTAGTTATTTAATTTATAAAAAACTTTAATGAATATATATAATTATAAGTATATATATATATTAATAAGTACCTGATCCTTCTCGTAGTCCAGTGATTTGCTAGTAAATATTTCTCCAGATTTAGGTTCTATTCTAAAATTTGAAGTTCCACCTTCAAGGAGATAAACTACTTTTCCAAAAACTCCCAAATCTTGATCTTCTGCCTGTAAGTGAAATAAAATTAAAATTTTTCTTTGCTAACACTATCTTAATCCAAGATAAAGAAGTAAGATTATTATTTGAATTCAATATTTTAATTAAATTTCAATCATTCTTTTGCTATACCTTTACAGTTCCGACTGACACATCCTTCAAACCTTCGTCAACCCTGAAGGAGTAAGGTTCACTAATAAATTTGGGTGTTACGTCATTGACATCTGTTACTTGAATAACGACACTCGCGGTGTTACTTTTTCCTTCGCTATCTTCTGCTTGAATGATCTTATAAAATCAAGAATAAAAGAATGAAAATAATGTTCGGTGGTAAAAGTGATACTAAATGAACATTTCTAAAGATGTTCTCAACTTTTTTTTTTAGAATATTCACCAAATGATACCAAGTCTATGGAAATAATGCTTTCATGAATCACTGTTTTATTGCAAACTCGTACTGGCTCAAATTATGGGTAAACACTTTATCAATGATCCTGTGATTTTTATCAAATATTGCATAGATAGAGCTCATATCAGACTTATTAGAGATTTCATCAAACTTTGAATATAGAAGCTATTAGTATTAATGCATAATCACGTTCATACTTTAGAAACAGAAACTAATATCAGACTTACCAGAGTATGTTCGCTCTGTTGTTCTCTGTCTAAGGGAGCAACAACTGTTATACGACCAGTCAAAGTATCAATTTCAAAAGCATTACCTCCGTTGCCTCCAACAATGGAATAATAAGACACAGCATCTTCTGGGTCTCTCGCCTGCATAATAATAATAATAATAATAATAATAATAATAATAATAATAATAATAATAATAATAATAATAATAATAATAATAATAATAATAATAATAATAATAATAATAATAATAATAATAATAATAATAATATTTATTATTACTTTTCTTGGAAATTTAATTCCTTCATTTTTTGAAATTTCAAAATGGTGTCTCTTTAACGGTTAATATTTCTTCTTTTCAAAACGGTTCTTTAGAAAATCTAATAAAATGGCGCATCTCTAACTATCCTTTTGAAATAAAATTTTTTAAGACAAACTTTAAATGAAATTCTTTACCTTAACCGTGAGAATTTCTTCTCCATGAGGAATATCTTCCGAGACGATGGCAGAGTATCTTGATCTTGAAAAAATGGGCCCGTTGGTATTCGGCCCTCTGGAGACGACGATTTCTATGAAACCTTCGCTAGATAAATTTCCTTTATCTGTAACCTAAACAATAATAATAATAAAAGCAATAATAATAGTAATAATAATTATGATAATAATAGTAATAACAATGATAATAATAATAATAATGATAATAATAATAATGATGATAATAATAATAATAATAATAATAATAATAATAATAATAATAATAATAATAATAATAATAATAATAATAATAATAATAATAATAATAATAATAATAATATAATAATAATATAAAATAATAAATAATAATAATAATAATAATAATAATAATAATAATAATATAATAGTAATAATAATAAATAATAATAATAATGATAATAATAATAATAATAATAATAATAATAATAATAATAATAATAATAATAATAATAATAATAATAATAATAAATAATAATAAAAATAGTCGATAATCTCCTCATTATACCTGAATGTTTAAAAAGAAATCCTCTCCTGCCTCCAAAGGTCCTACAGCTTGAATCATTCCTGTCTGAGGATTAATTGTAAACTTTTCTCTTCCACCACTCAGAAGAGAGTAAGTTACAACTGCATTTTCACCTTCATCTGCGTCAGTTGCTTTTACCTAAATGTTTTTTAAAATTATTGAAAATTATTATATAAGAAGTATAAAAATATTTTAAATGAAAATTATATAATATGAAGGAATATAAGAAATATAAATATTTTTACAATAAATATATATAAGTATAAGAAATTTAAAATATTTTAAATGAAAAATATATAATATAAGAATATAATATAAGAAATATAAGATATTTTTATTATAAAAAATATATAAAGAATATAACATAAGAAATACAAAATATTTTTACAGTAAAAATATATAAGGAAAATGAAGTATTTTCGCATTAAAAATGTATGAAAAAAAAATATTTTTATCTTAAAATATATAATATAACAAATATGTTTTACCTTAAAAACTATATGATACAAGAAATATAAAGTATTTTTACATTAAAAAATACATTATATAATAAATATAAAATATTTTTACCTTAAAAATTATTTAATATACGAAATGTAAAGTATTTTTACCATAAAATTAACTAAAATTTTATAAAATTGCTTACTTCAGCTACATTTCGATGATTAGATCCTGCTGGCACTGTGACAGCTGGAATATTTGGCAGTCTTGGGGGATTATCATTAATATCAAGCAAATGCACTGTTAATGTCACTGGAGCGCTGGCACTTCCTCCTTCGCGATTTTCTCTTGCAATGGCCTTAAAAATTAAAAAAATAATATTAAGGTTAGGTTATTTTTAGTTAAGTTAGGTTAGGTTAGGCTATGTTATGTTAGGTTTGGTTAGGTTAGGTTAGGTTAGGTTAGGCTGTTATGTTATGTTAGGTTTAAAATTTCGATGTCTCCTTAAAAATTAAATTTTTACTGTTTTTTTTTTATATAATGCAATATAATTTTGATTATCAAGTCATGTCGACCTTTGATTATCAACTCTGATGGGCTTCATGTAGGCTTTTTGGCCTTTCCTACCCAAGAAGATGTAAAAAAAAAAAAAAAACTGTACCTGAAAGGTATGTTCTGAAAGATTTGGTGGATCTCTGTCAAGGTTTGCTTCCTTCACAATAAGTGTCCCGTGGTCATCTACTTCAAAGGCTGACGTTGTAAGTTCGAAGATATAATCTGGTGGAGCTTCGCCCTCTTCCTGTAGGTGAAATGTAAGACTATCTTATAATGGATCATTAAAAATATATATTTTTAATCTATTTGAGAATTATTATTTTAATAATAATAGAGCATTTCTTAAAGTAGTTTAAAATTGTCCTAACGAATCGTTGGGACAAGTGGCAAAAATGTCACGGTAAAATTTTCATAATATCTTTAATAGGCAGGTATAAGTTGTTAAATAGATGCAAAGAGAGTAGAATTATAATAAATTATAGTAGTTGTAATCATTAAAATTTATGTTAACGCAAGGTTTCCTGAATCAAACTGATAGAATACTTAAAATTTCATTCCTGTATAACGATTTAGGTAACATCCATCTGTTGTTATTCAAATTAAAACTTATATCTGTAAGTAAACTGATAAAAAATAAATTCTACTTACAATATCTGGGTCATATACTGATAAAACGAAAGGTTCCTCGCTGCCATCGTCTCTGAGAACAGGAGTTCCAGGGGCAGATGCTTCCTTTACCTTTCCAGTGTAAGACGGAATTACCAGCTTTGGGGGGGAACTGTCTATTTTCAGAACTTTAATTTCCAAACGAGCAAAAGCCCGTCCCTTTCTTGGTGTATTTTCCATCGCCTGTCAAAGATCAAAATATATGACACATGAAATTTGAGATTTTTTGAACATGTTTCACACACACACACACACAAACACACACACAGCGTGGTATAACGGTAGAGTTGTTGATTAAACTACCCAGAAAGTATCCCTCTTCGAATATAATAATCCTTGCGTGTGGGCAAATTATATATATATATATATATATATATATATATATATATATATATATATATATATATATATATATATATATATATATATATATTCCGAGCTTGCACCCTGCTTGGTACTATTTCGATGTCTTTCTACTTCACCTTCCCTTCTTGCTGGAAAGCTCATTCCGAAGAAGGGGACCCCTCTCAGCCCTCTACTATCGTCCCTTTAATCCGTTCTTTCTAAATTTCTTAACAGGAAGATTGGAAAACATCTCATTTCCTTTCCAGTATGCTTTCGAAAGAAACGCTCTACTGGTATCTTCTTCCTTTCTCATTGATTGGTTCCTCCGCTCTTCGGCATTTCGGAATTTTTACATATCGAAAGCTTTCGATAGAGCTGGGCTTTGATTTCCAAACTCCCTCTTTCGGAATCCTTCTCTCTGTGACCTTCTCTCTATTTCCTTTCGGGTCGTTCTATAGCACGGCCTCCTATAAACTATTAATAGTGGTGTTCCAAACTGATCCCCGACACTTTTTCTGTTTTCATTAAGACCTTCTCTCTATTACTTCGTCCCTTTCCTATGGATGACTACCCTTCATTACTCTTTCATTTTGAAAGACGCCCCTCCCAGCAACAGTTAATAGAGGCAAGGAGGGTGGCCTTGGAGCAACTAACCTCTGATCTATCTCTCATTTCCAATTGGGCAGAAAAATGGTCGTTTTCAATGCTCAAAACTCAATTCCTCCATCTCTCTACTGACACATCTTCCACACACTAAATATCTTTTCGAAAACACGCAACTCAAACCTTCATCTCTCTTCTATTCTAGGTGTTTCTTTTCTCGTGATCTTTTTGAAAGATCACATTCCTCTCTTTTTCTAAACAACTAAGAGGTTGGTGTTCAGGCGCCTTGTATTTCTTTACACCACCCCAGTTGCTTGCTCTGTATAGGGGTGTTGTTCGCCCCTGTATGGAGTATGCGTCACACATCTGGGGTGGTTCCACACACACAGCTCTCCTGGAAAAGGTGGAGTCTAGAGCTTTTCGCCTTATCAATTTTCCTGCTCTCACTAATTCTCTCCATCTCTTTCTGCCCGTCGAAATGTTGCGTCACTCTCTCTCTACTATCGCTATTACAATGGACACTGCTCTTCTGAACTCTCTCGTCGCATACCTCCTCCATTGAGAAGGGCTCGTACGACTCGTCTTTCTACAGCACGTCGTCTTTCTATCTCATCCTTTCTCTTTCCAACTCTTTGACTCCAGACTTAACCGCTATGTTCAATCTTACATGTAATCAATAGTAAAGTCTGGAACACACTCCCTTCATCCATTTTTCCAACTTCCTATTACTCATACACCTTTAACGACGTGTATCAGGTCATGTCGGCCTTTAATTTGACCATGTTTCCGACTTTCCTCCCAACCTGTGGAACAATGGTAGGCCTTCTGGCCTTTGCCCCCAGAGGAGAAATAAATATATATATATATATATACTATATATATATATATATATATATATATATATATATATATATATATATATATATATATATATATATATATATATATATATATATATATATATATATATATATATATATATATATATATATATATATATATATATATATATATATATATATATATATATATATATATATATATATATATATATAATATATATATATATATATATATATATATACATACATATAATTTACCTCTATAACTAAATCAAATTTCTTGTTAAGACTTCTATCGACGTTTTTAATCTGTTTTACCGTAGCAGTTCGTGTATCAATCTCAAAAAACTCTTCGAAATTCGGTGTTCCCGATTTCAAGGAATACGTTACTGACGCCCCAAGGGTATCAGGATCTTTGGCATGGATCCTCCCAGGGTACATGTCTAGTACCCCTGCTATTTGACCTTCGGTCACGGAGGAGTGATAAGCGGGGATGCAGTCGAAGGTTCCCTCCTCAGAGGAGGAGCAATTCTGCTTCGTTTCGGCGTTCTCGAAGATCGGGTCTTGATCGTCGACGTCCAATACTCGTATCGTCAGAGTCGTTGTCGAATTTAAGCGATCGTTTGGATTTTCTGGGAAGTCCTAATAATAATAATAATAATAATAATAATAATAATAATAATAATAATAATAATAATAATAATAATAATAATAATAATAATAATAATAATAAAATAATAATAATAATAATAATAATAATAATAATAATAATATAAAAATAATAATAATAATAATAATAATAATAATAATAATAATAATAATAATAATAATAATAATAATAATAATAATAATAATAATAATAATAATAATAATAATAATAATAATAATAATAATAATAATAATAATAATAATAATAATAATAATAAATAGAGGGTAGGTAAAGTCTTACCGTAGCCATGACAACGACGCTATAAAGAGGAACAGTCTCATAGTCCAAAGACTGCATAAGAAACACAGCTCCTTGATGAGGAAATCGAATACTGAAGATTCCTTCGGAGTCAGAAGGACTCGAGCTAGACACTCTAAGGATTTCGTATTCAACTTGACCATTTCGCCCTGAATCCTTATCCACTGCCTGGATTCCATTAAAAATGGGGGAGTTTACGGAGGCATCCTATATTAAAAAAAGAGATTACGATGAGATTCAGGAGGCATCCCATATAAGAAAGAGATTACAAGGAGTTTACGGAGGCATTCTTCAGAAAAAAATACAAAGAGTTTACGAAGACATCAATAGAAGAAAGAAATTACAGAGTTTACGGAGACATTAATAGAAGAAAGAGATTATAAAGTTTACGGAATCATCAATAGAAGAAAGAGATTACAGAGTTTAAGGAGACATCAATAGAAGAAGGAAGATTACAGAGTTTACGGAAGGTATCAATAGAAAAAAAGAGATTACAAAGTTTACGGAGGCATCAATAGAAAGAAAGAGATTACAAAGTTTACGGAGGACATCAAACTAGAAGAAAGAGATTACAAAGTTCTCGAAGGCGTCAATAGAAGAAAGAAATTACAAAGTTTACGGAGGCGTCAATAGAAGGAAAAATATTATAAGGAGTTTACGAAGGAATCCTACAGAAGAAAGAGATTACAAGAAAATTTGTTACTTCCTCCTGTTAAGTTGATAATTTGGTCTTAATAGATGAGATTACTTTATTATAAGAAATAATCCTATGTAATAGTTTAATTAGGTCTAATTTTGCGTTTCATTATGGGAAATATAATACAGAAAAAGGAGTTCCCAACGACAGGATGAGAGATATCATAGAGTTATATATTAACAGTTATCAGCATATATATATATATATATATATATATATATATATATATATATATATATATATATATATATATATATATATATATATATATATATATATATATATATATATATATATATATATATATATATATATATATATATATATATATATATATATATATATATATATATATATATATATATATATATATATATATATATGAGTAAATGTATATGTATGTCATCTAGTGTAAGTTCGTTTGTGTGTGTGTGTCTGTGTGTGTAAGTGTGTGTGTGTGTCTGTGTGTGTAGGTGTGAGTGTGTGTCTGTGTGTGTGTAGGTGTGAGTGTGTGTGTGTGTCTGTGTGTCTGTGTGTGCAGAGGTGTGTGTAGGTGTGTGTGTAAGTGTGTGTGTACTTGCCATTGAATGTTCTTTTTTAATTCTTACCTCTTTTACCGTAACGAAATAAGGGGCCCCTTTAAATTCGGGGTAGTTATCGTTCAGGTCTTTTATTCGAAGAACAACAGGAATACTTCGAACTTGCCTCGTCGATTTCACATTGCAGCTTATCTACATCGAGATAAAATAATAATAATAATAATAATCCAAATAAAATAATAATAATAATAATCTTAAACAAAGGAAATTATTATTATCAACATTTGAGAAAGAAAAAAAAAAAAAAACTCTTAAAATTTTTAATATAATATATATATATATATATATATATATATATATATATATATATATATATATATATATATATATATATATATATATATATATATATATATATATATATATATATATATATATATATATATATATATATATATATATATATATATTAATTTAAATGAGTAGAAATGAACTCCTTGAAAGACATGATTTGAAAAGTACTCGAATTGAATTGAAGGTAAAGGAATATCTTATTCCTTCCTTATATTTTAAGGGATAGGTTATTCCATTCTTATATTTTAAGGAATATGTTATTCCTTCCTTATATCTTAAGGGATATCTTATTTCTTCCTTATATCTTAAAGGATAGCTTATTCCCTCCTTAAATCTTAAGGGATATCCTATTCCATCCTTATATTTTAAGAGATATGTTATTCGTTCCTTATATCTTAAGGCATAGGTTATTCCTTCCTTTTGTCTTAAAGGATGTTTTTCCCTCCTTTTATATCTTAATTAAGGGATATCTTATTCCTTCCTTATACCTTAAGAGATAACATTCCTTCCTTATAGCTTGAGAGATATCTTATTATTCCTTACCTTGAGAGATATCATATATATATATATATATATATATATATATATATATATATATATATATATATATATATATATATATATATATATATATATATATATATATATATATATATATATATATATATATATATATATATTTAGGCATATTTTATTCCTTCCTTGTGTCTATAGAGATATCTTATTCCTTCTTATTAGTTCCTTTTAAAATTTGTGTAAAAAATATGGTTTAAAAATTTTGTTGACACTGCAAAAAATTTGCATTGTAAAATATAGTTGAAAATATTTATTTTCAAATTATTATTGCTTTCTTATTATTTAATTGTTAATATCATCTTGATTGTATTTC
>SEYY01024847.1:40000-45000 GCA_009176605.1 Armadillidium nasatum | reverse complement strand
CTTACTCTTTTCTTGGAATTGTTTCTGAACTTCCATTTTCGCCTCTGATTATTATATTAAATTTGGCATATTCACCACCTTGTTCTTGTGAAACATTAGAATTTGAAACTTTCAACGTAAAACGGTACTGAACACCTGTTGATATATATAACATTATAGCCTTTGGATACAGTGTTATATAAAAAATATAGCTTTTTAGTTACTGAGCATATATTGTGACAAGTAAAAATAGATTTTTAGATACTGAACACGTTTTGTGGCATTTAAAAATATAGCTTTTACATACTAAGTATTGTAGCATAAAAATATAGCTTTTTAGATAAGGAACACATTTTGTGGCATTTAAAAATATAGCTTTTTACATACTAAGTATTGTGGCATAAAAATATAGCTTTTTAGATAATGAACACATTTTGTGGCATTTAAAAATATAGCTTTTTAGATAATGAGTACATTTTGTAATATAAAATTACGCTTTTTAGATAATGAATACATTTTGAGACAAAAATGTTTTTGAAAACTCAGCAGATTTAGAGATATATAAAATATATAGATTTTTAGATACTGAATACATTTTGCGACATAAAAATATAACGTTTTAGATATACACAGAACACATTCTGTGACATAAAAAATATTGTTTTTTAGATACTGTGAGTCTGTTGTAACATCTAAAAATGTAACTTTTCTTTTTTACATAAATATTGTACTAATATTAAAAACTTATCCTGTATTTGTGGATCCATTACTGAAAATAAGAAGTAAATGAAGTAATGATGTAATGAAGTAATGATGTAATGAAGTAATTCAAATTTTTAAAAAGCTTCAAGGAGAAGAAGAGTATTATTAAGAGAGTTCTTTTCCTTTCAAACAAGTCTGCAGAGTCAAGAAAGTTATGACGGACTCTGGTTCAGGCTCCAGCTTAGGCTTTGAATGCTTGACTCCTGCACAAGATTCATTTATTTTCAATTATTGGAAATGTTAAAAAAATATTGTATATAAAAATAAAATATATTTTATGATGACCCGATTTAGAAGACGTGTTTTCAAATTTCTCAAAAGAATAAAAAAAAAGTTTCGGAAAATATGAATGACTTCTTGAAACCAAATTGTATTTATTAACGTAAAGATGCGCAAGTCTAAATAATTTTCTTAGATATAAATGACTTATCACACAAAGGGGAACTTGATAAAACAGAGATAGGTTCAATTTGCCGTTTACCGTGGCTCAAATGGTAAAGGGATTGACTCACGTGCTTGAGGGCGCCGGTTCGATCCCACTTCGGGATCCTAGGTATATACTACCTAGAAAAGTTCCTCTCCTCGAATAGGGCAATGCCCGTGAGATGTGAACTTTAATATAAAAAAAAAAAAAAAAAAAAAAAAAAAAAAAAAAAAAAAATTAAAATACTCAACAACTAAATAAGACAAAAACTCAAAAAAGTGACTCAGATTATAATAACTTCCAGAAATTTTAATCAAATATTTTAAAAACCTACCTTCTAACCTGTGCTACTACAATAAGGTACGTTAATTCCAAGTTTATTTAGGCATGAATTTTTAGGCATACTTTAACAAACCGGTCTTTTAGATTAATTAGGTAATATATAATATATTTAAATTATAAAAACATTAAAAAAAATTGACCATAACAGAATACTGATTTTGTTTCTAAAATATTTTCCCTTAAATTCTATATATATAGATTGGGCATAGCTATCAAAGCTTAGGTATTTTGATTAAGATCTTTTTTAATTCTCTAGAGATGCAACACTTGGTTAGACCTAGGTAGAATTAAGTAATGGAGCTAGTTTTCATACACCAGAACTTTAAAAGAGTCCCTTTTATTACAGTATGAGATTTTATCAAGGTTTTATTAATACAAATTTTCCTAAGTATCGGAACTGTGTCTATATAAAACGTCAATTAAAATCAATCACTAAAAAATTTGATTTTTAATGAATTGTTCCTCAGCATATAATATAATGTAATATAAAATAATGTAATATAATATAATATAATATAATATAATATATAATATAATATAATATAATGTAATATGGTGCAGTGTATAAAAAAATAATTTAATATAATAAAATATACTGCAATACAATAAACTATATATAATAAAAAAATATAATATATATAATATAATATAATATAATATAATATAATATAATATAATATAATATATTGAAAATAATCAGTGAATAATTTAATTTCAATTTAAATAAAACGAAATATAGACCAAATTGCATACACACTCACCGCAAACAGTTTCATTATCCGTAGTAGCGAGGTACAAAGGGATCCTATTTTGACCTTTGGAGATGACGTCATAAAAGAGTTCCTTCTTGACTTTCGATCCTTTAGGATATACCCTCTTCAAATCGATGCCCATTTTAAAGCAACGAAGGGTATTGCAGTCCCAGCATTTGCCCTCTTCGAAGTCATTCCATGAAGTACATTCAATCCCTATGTAGTTGCATCTTCAAAATTATGCATTATATATATATATATATATATATATATATATATATATATATATATATATATATATATATATATATATATATATATATATATATATATATATATATATATATATATATATATATATATATATATATTCATTTTTTTTCGACAGTTTACCACCACTCACGGGCAAAGCCCTTTTAACTAAATAGATATGCTTAGTCTTGCATTAAACCCTTTATACACCACTGCATACGATTACTTTATTTATAAAGTAGTTAATTTTCTACTAGATATTTATCTTGTGGTTAACTTTTTGCTAGGGTAATGGAGGTGATTTTGAAGCAACAGATCTCACTTATTATTTCTCTAATTGGAACTAAATAAACTTGGTTGTTTTCGATATTTTTAAAAATAAATATCTTTCATCTTTACATTCATTAAATATTTCCATCAATGATTGTCTGTAAAGAGAGAGAGAGAGAGAGAGAGAGAGAGAGAGAGAGAGAGAGAGAGAGAGAGAGAGAGAGTGAGAGAGAGAGAGAGAGAGAGAGAGAGAGAGAGAGAGAGAGAGAGAGAGAGGGAAGGGCACATTTTTCCTCTTTTTATGCTTTTCAAGGAGATACATTTTCCCATAATTTTTCGTGAAACAACTTTTATGGAATTTGTCTTACATCATCTCAGTTGATTATTTCTATAAGGAAATGACTCGCGCTTATACCTAGTAAGCACTAAATAAAATCTTCTCTTTTTTGGGGGGCTATTCTTGGAGTTACATTTTCTCATAAATTTTCGTGGAACAAGTTTTTTGTACGTTGTCTTACATCATCTGTTAATTATTTTATATGAGAGCTGTTCGCGCTTGCACGGACTATGGCTTTATAAGATCTCGCAAAGGCACAGTGTAGAACTTTTAAGTGTCATCAACATACCAAGCATCTCCTTACTGTTTTTTATTATTTCACATTAGACATTCGATAGCATCAAACTCCTCCCATAATGCCATTACTGTGAAAGCTAATTAAGTCACATATTTCCTTTATAAAGGATAGATACACTGCAAAAATTGTCCTAACGAATCGTTGGGACAAGTGGCAAAAATATCACAATGAAACTTTCAGCAGAGAAAAGACACTTCGCCGATTTATTTTCTAATAAAAAAAATGATTGAAAAAACTTTTTGTGACATTTTTGCCACTTGTCCCAACGATTCGTTAGGACAATTTTTGCAGTGTAGTAGAACTTTCCAAGAAATTATTCTTACCCTTTAACATCCTAGGTCAAGACCAAGGGGTACCAATCTTCTTTTGAATGTGACCCCCCCCCCCTGAGTCCTAACTTTACGTATGTGGACCCTATGTATTCCTAAATTAAATATTTATTTGTAGATTATTAAAAGCTAATAATTAATCCAATACAAGCTTATGTAGTCCACTGGGGATCTATGTGTACCCTCCGGATTCGAAATGCTGGTCAAGACTTAATTATTACCTTTCCTGTTTCATGTACACAAAACTACAGATATTTGATGGTCTAAAACGCCTTTCCATACCGAATTATTTTACGTTTGAAATTAACCAACTTTCAATTACAATGTTTCGAGGTATTTCGAACATTAAGGTATACGGTTGTTTGGTTTTTTTGTCAGGTAGGCATGCACACAACCTTGTTAGAACTTTCGTAATGAAAAATTTAATTTAGATTTCAGAGTACCTGCATTAAGAAGGAAGAAGAAGAAGTAAGAAGAAGAAGGAAGAAGAAGAAGAAGAAAAGAAGAAGAGAGAAAAAGGAAGAAGAAAAAGGAAGAAGTAGGAAGAAGAAGGAGAATGAAAAAGAAGAAGAAGGAAGAAGAAGAAGAACGAAAAAGAAGGAAAAATAAGAAGAAGGAAGAAGAAGGATGAAGAAAGAAGAAGAAGAAGAAAGAAGAAGATGGAAAAAGAAGAAGGAAGAAGGAGAAGAAAGAAGAATGAAGAAGAAGAAAGAAGAAGGAAGAAGGAGAAGGAAGACGAAAAAGAAAGAAGAAGGAAGAAGTAGGAAGAACAAGAAAAAAGGAAGAAGAAGAAGAAGAAGAAGAAGAAAGAAGAAGGAAGAAGAAGAAGAAATAAGAAGGAAGAAGATGAAGAAAGGAGGAGGAATAAGAAGAAGGAAGAAAAAAAAGAAGAAGAAGAAGAAGAAGAAGAAGAAGAAGAAGAAGAAGAAGAAGAAGAAGAAGAAGAAGAAGAAGAAGAAGAAGAAGGAAGAAGAAAAAGAAGAAGAAGAAGAAGAAAGAAGAAGAAGAAGAAGAAGAAGAAGAAGAAGAAGAAGAAGAAGGAAGAAGGAAGAGAAGAAGAAGAAGAAGAAGAAAGAAGGAAAAAAGAAGAGAAAAAGAAGAAGAAAAAGAAGAAGGAAGAAGAAGAAAGAAGGGAAGAAGAAGAAGAAGAAAGGAAGAAGAAGAAAAAAAAAAAAAGAAAAATATTATTATTATTATTATTATTATTATTATTATTATTATTATTATTATTATTATTATTATTATTATTATTATT
>SEYY01024847.1:2500-12500 GCA_009176605.1 Armadillidium nasatum | reverse complement strand
ATAATAATAAATAAATATAATATTTATAATATTTAAAAAATTAATTTAAATATTAATACATTATTAAAACCTACTCTCTCTCTCTCTCTCTCTCTCTCTCTCTCTCTCTCTCTCTATATATATATATATATATATATATATATATATATATATATATATATATATATATATATATATATATATATATATATATATATATATATATATATATATATATAATTATATATAATTATATTATATAATTAATTTTTTAAAAATTAAATTTTTTTCGGCTCTTGTTTTAGGGTGTTTAATATATATATATATATATATATATATATATATTATATATATATATATATATATATATATATATATATATATATATATATATATATATATATATATATATATATATATATATAATATATATATATATATATATATATATATATATATATATATATATATATATATATATATATATATTATATATATTATATTATATATATATACTATATATATATATATATATATATATATAATATATATATATATATATATATATATATATATATATATATATATATATATATATATATATATATATATATATATATATATATATATATATATATATATATATATATATATATATATATATATATATATATATATATATATATATATATATATATATATATATATATATATATATATTATATATATATATATATATATATATATATATATATATATATATATATTATATATTATATATATATATATATATATATATATATATATATATATATATATATATATATATATATATATATATATATATATATATATATATATATAGGGAGCGAGATCCACTGCCAGAAAAGCCTAACGGGATTTTGATTTGCAATTGCAAATCATTACGCTCAAATAGACCTCACGCTCTTTCCTGACATCATTTTGTGGGGAAGTTTGACCCATCGAAATTGGACTCTAGTCTGAGGGGGGCCACTGGGAGGGCCCGTGAACCCCCCAAAATCGGAGTCAGAAAGGTACTTGAGCTTTCGGTATAGCTGCATCCTCCTCACAATCTTTCCTGAACTTTCTTGAGGTTCATTCCGGCTGAAATTTGGCTCGAATCTGGGGAAGAAGGGGTCCGTGCGGGTCCGTGAACATTAAAAAAAAAAGGTCAGGAAGGTCCCTGAGATTTCAACTTCTCGAGCTATTGCAGAAAGGTCCGTTAGGCTTATCTGACAGTGGATCTCGGTTCCTATACTACTAACTAACTAACTATACTATACCATATATATATATATATATATATATATATATATATATATATATATATATATATATATATATATATATATATATATATATATATAATATATATAATATAATTAAATTTACATAAAAATATAAATATAATAATAATAATAATAATAATAATAATAATAATAATAATAATAATAATAATAATGATAAATTAATTAATTATATTCCTAAGACAGTTTTTTAAATCCATGTTCAAATTGACCCATGAATAAAACATTTTTAGTAAATTTATCATAAATAGAGAAAACGAAAGGATGGTCGCAAGTAAAGGTCAAAGGTTCCCCTGGCCTTGCCGACCTGCCCCTTGTGAGTACTACGGTAGCACTGGCGGCTTCGGTGCCTTCTTCAGATATTTCAATGTAAGTCTCGTGTAGGACCTTTGAGACGCTCAGTTGGCCATTAGGGACGAAGGTTGTCAGATTCGCTTTCATGTGGTCGAAGAGATCAGTTATTCCCAAGCCTTTTAGTATCTGTAATAATAATAATAATAATAATAATAATAATAATAATAATAATAATAATAATAATAATAATAATAATAATAATAATAATAATAATAATAATAATAATAATAATAATAATAATAATAATAATAATAATGTTAAATAAAAAATTATTGATCATTGATTCTGACAACATTAATTATCTCACTATTTTACTATTTCTGTAACAATTATTAATTTAAATCCTACAATAAATATTATTAAAATTACCATTATCATTTCAATACCTTTACTACTACTATCATTCTCCTACTTCTACTACTACTATTATTACTATTACTACTACGATTACTGCAATAAAATAAATTAGAAGCTCCATAACTTTATGCTGTATTTTCCAAAATATAATAATAATAATAATAATAATAATAATAATAATAATAATAATAATAATAATAATTATATTACTGTTTTGAGTTCATCGTCGAGAGACGTCTCAATGACTACTTTTGGAAAAGAGACTTCAATGTTCTCCAGCCAAGTCTCGTCAATAGCCTTTTCTACGGTCTCTTCCGTTAGACTCGATATCAAATTTTGCATGGCCTTTTCTCCTTCAACTGACGGAGGAAGGAAGACGAACATTGAGATGTCGTTTAATGTGTATGGCAACTCCAGAACATGGGCGCGAAGTTCTTCCGAAACTCCTGTGTATGAAAATTGGGTTATTTTAATGCCAAATAATATAATAATAATAATAATAATAATAATAATAATAATAATAATAATAATAAATAATATAAAAAAAATTAAAAAAAAAAAAAAATAATTTTAATAATGAAGGTGAAGAAATTATTTTAACGAGGAAGAAAGTAAATTTATTTTCTTCAATAATAATAATAATAATAATATTAATAATAGTAATAATGAAAATATAAATAAAAAAAATAAATAAAAATTTTACAGCAATATTTCAACTATTTAATTTATTTCTTGTAATATTTTTCTCGTTTTTTTCTGAAATTTCGTAAGATAAAAATTAAGTTCTTGCAAATATTTATTAATAAAGAACATCAAACGTTCATAACTAATTTAATAATAATAATAATAATAATAATAATAATAATAATAATAATAATAATAATAATAATAATAATAATAATAATAATAATAATAATAATAATAATAATTCTGACATCCCTCCTCCTACTCCTTCTCCTCTCAGGTGTCCCATGCCTCTGCCTGTAATTACTCATGATCAGGTGCATGGGATCTTGAAATCTATGAACGTCAGGAAGGCCAGTGGCCCGGATGGCATTCCCCCTCGGGTTCTGAGGGAGTGTGCTTCCGAGTTAGCGCCTGTCCTCGTTCAGCTCTACTCTCTATGCCTTAATACTAATACTTTTCCTCAATGCTGGAAGCGTGCGTTTGTTCAACCGATCCCGAAAAAAAGGTAGTCGCTCTGACCCTTCTAACTATCGACCTATAGCTCTCACCTGTGTTCTATCTAAAATTTTTGAAACTCTCTCAACTCTCATTTCCTGGATCATTTGGAGTCTCATTCTCTTCTTTCTGATCACCAGTATGGCTTTCGACGCTCGAGGTCAACTGGTGACATACTTTCCTATCTTACTGATCTATGGTCTTCTGCCCTTAGGGACTTCGGGGAGTCTTGTGTGGTGGCGCTTGACATATCCAAGGCTTTTGACCGGGTGTGGCATGCGTCACTGCTCTCCAAGCTCCATCCTTTGGGTTTCCTCCTTCTCTTTGCTTACTATTGTCTAGTTTTCTCTCAGATCGTTCCATTTCGGCAGTTGTAGATGGAGCGACCTCTTCCTCCTTTTCTGTCAACTGTGGTGTTCCTCAGGGTTCTGTTTTATCTCCAACCTTATTCTTACTTTTCATTAACGATCTTCTCCACTGCACTTCTAACTCTGTTCACTCTTATGCTGATGATTCAACTCTGCATTCTTCTACTCATTTCAAATCTGCTCCCTCTTTTGCTTCTAGAGTTGCTTCTCGTCTTCAACTTTCCAATTCTATTCTTGCCGATCTGGATGGGATTTCCCGGTGGGGTCATAGCAACCTTGTGAAATTCAACTCTTTAAAAACTCAACTTCTTCACATCTCCCTCTCAAAAACACCTCCTAACTTTCCTATCCTCTTCGATGGCTCTCCCGTCTCACCTGTAAATAACATTAACATTCTTGGTCTAAACATAAACAACAAACTATCTTGGAAACCACATATCACAATGGTTGCTAAAGCGGCCTCTAAGAAGCTGGGAGTTCTGTTCAGATTGCGAGAATTTTTCTCTTCTGAACAGTTACTCCAAATATATAAGGGTCTTATTCGCCCTTGTATGGAGTACTGTTCTCACATTTGGGGGGCTCCTCCTCTCTTCTGGATAGGGTTGAGTCAAAAGCTAAAAGATTAATTAACTGTCCCCTACTTTCAAACTCTCTTGACCCTCTGTCTCTGCGACGTGACGTTGGCGCGCTATCTCTTTTCTACAGGTACTACAATGGCAGGTGCTCGAGGGAATTGGCCTCTCGCATTCCTCCTCCATTGCGTCGTCCTCGTTGCACAAGGGGTGCCCTGCTTTCACACCAATTTTGTGTGGAAGTGGGAAATCCCAGGCTAGCCCGTTGTGGTACCTCTTTCTTTCCAGCCACCTCTATTCTGTGGAACTCTCTCCCTTCATCTATTTTTCCTTCTGTATTTAACCTTCCACTCTTCAAGGCTTCCGTCTGCGCCCACCTGAGGGCTGTGCGTTAGGTGTGTGCGTTTGCATGTGTTTTGTCTTTATGTGTGTGCCCCCTCCTTGAAAAGGGCTCTGCCCGTGAGCGGTGGCGTTCTGTAAAAAAAAAAAAATAAAAAAAAAAAATAATAGTAATAATAATAATAATAATATTAAAATATTTAGTACACGTCAAAATACTTTTATCAATGATAAATATTCTTCAACTTTACAACTAATCTATCAAGAAGGTACAGTCGTAAACAGAAGTTCGTTCCTATTAGGCTGGAAATAAATATTTATATAAAATGGAAATCATTTCATAAAAGCTCTATTTTGAATAAAAAGAAAATAAAAACATTGAGCGGGGCTTAATTGAACTGTGATTGGCTGAACCTGAAATGATCTCCATTTTATATAAATATTTATTTCCAGCTTAACAGGAACGAACTTCTGTTGACGACTGTACATTTAAATTAATTAAAAGCAAAAATTAAAAACACTTTTCAGCATACCGTATTTAAAGTTGGCTTTAACCCTCATCATCTCAACATATTCTTCTTCTCCATTAAAGGGGTAAAACCTCGATTTTTCTGTATCATTCTTATTGAATGGATATTTCCACTTATCGCTGAAAAAGGCAGCGTTCACAAGGGCCATCTTGATACCCTCCATGTCCTTAGGCTCTGCGATGGACTTGATGAGGTCGTTCGTGTTTTCCGAAACGAATTCGTTGATAATTTTGGAAGCCATTTCTGTCTGAGAAGTTTAGACAGTATTTTGAATCATGTTTTCAAAAATTTTACTTTAATATATATTATATATATATATATATATATATATATATATATATATATATATATATATATATATATATATATATATATATATATATATATATATATATATATATATATATATATATATATATATGATATATAAAATCTCTTTATAATTTCACACTATATGTATCTGGAAAGTAATTGTTTGTACACTGGAGATGAAGATAATTTGATAGC
Source organism: Armadillidium nasatum (assembly GCA_009176605.1). Taxonomy (NCBI): domain Eukaryota; kingdom Metazoa; phylum Arthropoda; class Malacostraca; order Isopoda; family Armadillidiidae; genus Armadillidium; species Armadillidium nasatum. Next base: position 6,984 of record SEYY01024847.1, on the reverse strand, counting down.
TCACACATGGAAAGTGATTTAGATTCTGATACTAGTTTTCCAGAATACTAATATGAACACACCATCACCATGCTCATAAAACCATTTTTCTAACTGCAAGCTCAAATATATGAATAGTATTATATGGTAATCAATATGTTTAGCATGGAAAGTTTAAGACAAGTTATAGTGGATAGTTTATGGTTGTAAGAAAGGACTAACTTTTCTTATATTTGTCATAATACTTTTGTCGTTTTATTACCCTAAAATATGATGATGTTATTTCATGGCTATTTTGCAGTTTCATTACCCTCAAATATGATCATGTTATTTCACGGCTAATTTGCAGTTTCATTACCCTTAAATATGATGATGTTATTTCACGATTAGTTTGCAGTTTCATTTCTATCAAATATGATGATGTCATTTCACGGTTAGTTTGCAGTTTCATTACCCTCAAAGATGATGATGTTATTTCACGGTCATTTTGCAGTACAGTTTCATTACCCTAAAATATGATGATGTTATATCACGGCTACTTTGCAGTTTCATTACCATCAAATATTATGTTACTTCACGGTTATTTTGCAGTACAGTTTAGTTACCCTCAAAAATGATAATGTTATATCACGGCTACTTTGCAGTTTCATTATACTAAAATCTGATTTCGTTATTTCACGTCTGCTGAATATTAAAAAGTTTCTAATGAACTTCATTTAACGAGATCTGGTTTTTGATTTATTAAAGATGAATTTAAAACAAAACAATAGATTAACTCATTTCTAAACAAAATGGAAATCAATCATACTAAAAAAAAAAATTTGAACAGTAGTGCTGAAGTCAATCATGTAGTACCAGAGATGAAACTTATCCTTGTTTGATTTCCTTGATTTCTATGAAACCCTCTGAGATGAAATTAACCTCTCCATTAATCAAATATCTCTGAATGTCTTTAAATAACCGTTGAAAGACCTTACAGTATTTTGCTCCAACTCTTTAAATAACAAGAAGTTTAATACTAGCAGCGTTGAGGCAAAAATATGCAAAACAATAAACATACAATAAAAATAAAGATTAATATTAACACTTCCTTTGAAGATTCTCCTTCTAAATATACATACAGCATATATATATATATATATATATATATATATATATATATATATATATATATATATATATATATATATATATATATATATATATATATATATATATATATATATATATATATATATATATATATATATATATATATATATATATATATATATATATATATATATATATATATATATATATATATATATATATATATATATGTATGCATGTGTGTGTAACTTACCTTCTGAAAATCAATAAGCTGCAGCTCCTCTCGAAGAACTTCGTGAATACATTCTCGAAGTTTCAAATTTTTATCAAAATAAGCTTTATTAACAAGTCCAAAAGTATGCGAATTAGTTTCCAGTTGCCGCATTAGATATCTATAACATGATTAATTATTACTATTATTATTATTATTATTATTATTATTATTATTATTATTATTATTATTATTATTATTATTATTATTATTATTATTATTATTATTATTATTATTATTATTATTATTATTATTATTATTATTATTATTATTAATATTATTATTATTATTATTATTATTATTATTATTATTATTATTATTATTATTACATTCAGTTTTTGGCACAAAATATTATAAATATTATTATTATTATTATTATTATTATTATTATTATTATTATTATTATTATTATTATATTATTATATATTAGTACTTATTATTATTATTATTATTATTATTATTATTATTATTATTATTATTATTATTATTATTATTATTATATATTATTATTATTATTATTATTATTATATTATTATATTATTATTATTATTATTTTTTTATTATTATATTATTTATTATTATTATTATTATATTTATTATTAAAATTTTTAATATTATTATTATTATTATTATTATTATTATTATTATTATTATTATTATTATTATTATTATTATTATTATTATTATTATTATTATTATTATATATATATATTATAATATTATTATTATTATTATTATTATTATTATTATTATTTATTATTATTATTATTATTATTATTATTATTATCATTATTATTATTATTATTATCTTACATAAAATCGATTGCCCTCCACTTCTTTAATGTATCTTCCTTGCTATCAATTTTAAGCGTCCTCTTCAACTGCTTCTCCGTCTTTCCCGGCAGTCCCCAAATACACCAAAGCCAAAGCGTTCCAAACGCTATAAGGAGAGACGACAAGATTCTTCTTGGTGTTATTCAGTCGTAGAAGGGATCTGAAGAAGTCGAACGTAAACTCGGAAACATGCTGAAGGTGGGGGGACACGTCATAGGAACTGCTTCCGTCATCTTGAAAGCACCTGTCGTCGGCGTTAACGGTGCTCAGGTACCAGGTTATTAGTATTGAAAATATTATTAAACTATATTTAATATTCAATTTCATTATTAATATTTGATAAGATTAATAGATTTCTGCTGTTGAGAATATATAATATATATTATATATATATATATATATATATATATATATATATATAATATATATATATATATATATATATATATATATATATTATATATATATATATATATATATATATATATATAACTTTAAAAATTAGACTTATTTAACTGTCACATATATGTCATAAAACGTCGATATTTTTTTGTTCAGTCTTAGTGAATCCTCAGTAAAAGATTCATTGTATCAATTATTTATTTATTGATAATAGGTCTGATAACCTTGTGTAAAAGTTTAAAATTTTATGTAAATAAAAACAGACGTGGAAAACATAAACAAACTTGTTCATAACACGAAAAGTCTATGGAAATAGGAAATATTATGCATAAGATAAGTTATTGATGGTCTAGAATACAGTTTCTCGGTCGGGATCTAAATGAACCCCCAGGGTATCACAGAAGCTTTGAGGGGGTCTGCATGGACCCCCAGGGAATCACGGAAACTTTGAGAAGTCCACCATTAGCTTTGATGGGGTCCACGTGGACTCCCAAGGAGTCACGGAAGCTTTGAGAGGTCCATCATTAACTTTGATGGGGTCCACATAGACCCCCAGGGAACCACGGAAGCTTTGAGGGGTCCACCATTAGCTTTTTACTAACCTACAAATAAATATTTAATTTAGAAAATATTACAAATGAGTATATGAGGGCAAACAAAATTAAAGATAAGACACAGGGGGTCCACCTGGGTAAATTTAGGACTCAGGGGTCCACCTAGGTAAAGTTAGGACTCGGGGGATCCACCTAGGTAAAATAAGGACTCAGGGGATTCACCTGGGTAAAGTTAGGACTCAGGGGTCCACCTGGGTAATGTTAGGAGTCAGGGGGTCCACCTGGGTAAATTTAGGACTCAGGGGGTCCACCTGGGTAAAGTTAGGACTCAGGGGTCCACCTTGGGTAATGTTAGGACTCAGGGGGTCCACCTGGGTAAATTCAAGACTCAGGGGGTCCACCTGGGAAAAGTTAGGACTCAGGGTGTCCACCTAGGTAAATTTAGGACTCAGGGGGTCCACCTGGGTAAAGTTAGGACTCAGGGGGTCCACCTGGATAATGTTAGGACTCAGGGGGTCCACCTGGGTAATGTTAGGACTCAGGGGGTCCACCTAGGTAATGTTAGGACTCAGGGGGTCCACCTGGGTAAATTCAAGACTCAGGGTGTCGACCTAGGTAAAGTTAGGACTCAGGTAGTCCACAAACAAAAAAAAGGTTGGCATCCCCTGCGTCAAGAATATGAGGAAAAACTATCGAACAAATAACTAACTGTGATTACCAATTACTTCGCAGCCAATAATGGAAGAGCAAAACATGAGTTAGGAATGTCTCTCAAATCTCTTCGTAAGAAAATGTTTACAAATACTTCTCATATGATTTATTTCTCACAAGAAATCATGCGAAATAATAATATTGATCAAAAGACATTATTATCATTATTATTATTATTATTATTATTATTATTATTATTATTATTATTATTATTATTATTATTATTTTTAAGTAGTATTTAGTAGTAGTATAGTAGTAGTAGTAATATTAGTATTAGTATTATATATAGAGAAATGCACAATTTTGAGGTTTAGAAGAGTAAAATAACCAAATATAAAAAATATTCCTCTATATATATATATATATATATATATATATATATATATATATATATATATATATAATATATATATATATATATATATATATATATATATATATATATATATATATATATATATATATATATATATATATATATATATATATATATATATATATATATATATATATATATATATATATATATATATATATATATATATATATATATATATAATAATTAGTATTCTACCTTGGGCTTTCCTTTCACATGTGATTTATATTCCTACTTACTTTCCTTTATCTTTCTCTCTTTCTCT
>SEYY01024846.1:12500-20000 GCA_009176605.1 Armadillidium nasatum | reverse complement strand
GTATGGTGAGATTAATGGTAATTTATATGTAATTAATTAAATTAAATTCTTATCCTTTAAATGGAATTTTTTTTTTATTTTTTCGCTGTAGGAATGTTATAGTCACGTGATGTGAACAAACTGGACGATGCTAAGCCAAATCCTTCATTTAGAATACATACCTTTTGTAAATATTCTTATTGTAATAGATTTATATACAAATTATTATGAATAATATTATTTTAGCATTTACGAATCATTTATATGTTTTAAATAAAGTAAATTAATTATTATCAATTATTCAGATTTTCATTGGTTCCAATATCTTTAATCATTGACGCATACGTTATTTTATTAATCTACCAATGACCTTTCTGACATTGATTAAATTAAGAGATTGTTTTAATTAATTAATTGATTGATTAAATTATATTTTAATATGGTTCCTTATCTAGAAGATACACCCAAGTAAGCTTAAATCTTTTTTTTTTTTTTTTTTTTTGCGTTTTTTTAAAGCATTAAAGCATTAAAGCAACCTTGATTTACGATAAGTAGCTTTACACCAACTCTGATCGATGTACGATAAGTAGTTTTACAACACTTTTTTTTTCCTTATTTTTCCTTATTATTTAGCAACGGTGCTAAAACTGGTACCTTTATACCATTGGTAAAAAGTGGTGGCACCTTCTAGACAGGGTCCATAATATATATATTTACGTTTGTTTATATACATCAGTTGACATTTTTTTTGCATCGATGTTCGACGAAAGTCAAAATTCATAAATATTTTGACTGCAATTTCGCCTAAGAAGGACGTCAATCCAGATTTTCATGGAACACATCCTTAGACTCAAATATTTTTAATAAATGTTTATTCAATGAATTGACAAAGGTAAGAATGAAAATTTTATGGAATTAAAAACCATATTTTTTCAATAGATAAATAGTTTTTATGCAATAATTAAAATTAAGTCCGAAGGCATCGCTTAATGGGTTAGAAATGGCAGGTTTCCCAATCCCTGGTTCTAGCAAATAAAACTTGAATATACAGATTAGTTAATTCCAATGTGGATGAGGCAATAAATTTATTAATTAAAAAAAGTTTTCCGTTCAAATTCAGTATCCATAATCCAAATCTCATTTTTTTGAAGAACAAAGAAAGTAAAATTGTAAAACGCTTATGTTATGCCTTATTAACTTTAGCATCCCTTAAATGATATTTAATCAATTTTTTCAAACTTCATTAAATATAAATTGTACTTCTTTTAGTTTCCCCTTTTAACACGCGGTAATATTTTCTTTGAATTATTCTGAGAAAACCATAAATTTTAGAAATTTTAAGGTAAACTGTTTTGTAATAAAATAAAAATCTTTTTATAATTTTTTTTTTTTTTGGGGGGGGAAATAAATTTTTCTAGCGATAGAGAAAGAGTGAATATCATCATTAGTCAAAATTTTTAATATATTATCAAATGATAAGACTGGACCACGCACGATGCATGCGGTGAGGTTGTAAAAAAAATTTTTTATTTTTTACAACCTCACATAGTCCAATCCTTTCATTTAGTAATGTATTAAAAATTTTGGCTAATGATGCATTGTTTTTTGAATTGTTTTTTGATCCCAGAAGACTAAGATACTTAATTAAAAATGTCACGTCCTGGCAATCTTACTCTTACAAATAACCTCAACTATTTGTTTTTGCTAGTTTTTATCGATATTATTTTTATGGTCCTTTTCTTTTATTCACATATTGTAGTTTCAAATGTAAAGGATTTTAATTAAGGTATTATTAAACATTTTTTTCTTCGCATTTTGGTCGAAATCAGTTTTATGGAATAAAGATTACAATTTTTAGCAGTTTTCTGAAATTTTGTCGCTTCACAAATGGGTATGAGATTTCTACCACTTTATGATAATAAATAATATTTTTATTGATAAAAGAAATAATTCTTTGAATTCTTTTAAATATATTTGTTATTTAAATAATATAAAAAATATATATAAATAATATATATATATATATATATATATATATATATATATATATATATATATATATATATATATATATATATATATATATATATATATATATATATATATATATATATATATATATATATATATATATATATATATATATATTATATATATATATATATATATATATATATATATATATATATATATATATATATATATATATATATATATATATATATATATATATATATATATATATATATATAATATTTTATATGAAAATAAAAATATAATTTAATTATTTTTCTAATAAAATAAAATAAAAAAAAAAAAAAAAAAATATTTTATTTTATTTTTATTCTTTAGACGTTAATTTATTAATTTGTACTACTTCCTTTTTTCTATCATCAGAATTAGATAATCTTTCTGATGACGTCATAGATGTGATATTATTTTCATGTTTTCCATTTTCATCGATGTTATTTTTATGACTTTTTCCTGTATCTTTTATTCTTAGATAACCATTTTTAACAGCGTCATCTTTTAGTTCTTTTTCCACTTTAAAAGCCATTTCTTCAACCATAGTTTCTTCGGCACACCCAGTAAATAATTTCCTGCAGTTCTTTCTATTCTGTCCAGCAAGTTCAGCCCTAAGATTTTCCAACAAGTCAGCCATCTTGGATTTTCCACCTTTCAACCATCCGATTCCAAAACTGAAAAAGATAATAAAGCTAAATATAACTTACTTTATTAATTGAATATAACTAATCAAAAAATTTGCTAATATTATTATTATTAATACTATTATTATTATTATTATTATTATTATTATTATTATTATTATTATATTATTATTTATTATTATTATTATATATTATATATATATATATATATATATATATATATATATATATATATATATATATATATATATATATATATATATATATATATATATATATATATATATATATATATATATATATATATATATATATATATATATATATATATATATATATATATATATATATATATATATATATACTAACGTCCAAAACGGTAATAATTTATTCCTTTGATCATCAGCTCTGTATTTAAGTGTTAAGTTATGAGCCAAGCATAGAAGTCTCCTGTAGCAAGTATCCTGAAGATGAGCAAAGGGCGTTTCAGTCTCGAGTCCTCTGGTAAGAAAACTCTTCGAAATATCCCCAACAGGAAGATCATCCTCAGAAAGATGTCGATCTAAAAAGTTTCCGATCTTATTCTTCACTTTTTCCATTTCGATTCTGTCAATGGGGAAGAATTTAAGTTAATTTGATAAATATATAAATAAATAAATAAATAAATAAATAAATAAATAAATAAGTATATAAATAAATAAATATTTCCATTATTTAATTAATGTCTTTTAAAAATAAGGTTATATTTGAATATTCACAACAATTCATCTTTAGCAAACTATAATTTAACTATTATAAGATAAATAAGTAAATAAATAAATGAATGAATATATAAATAAATAAATAAATATTTCCATTATTTAATAAATATGTCGTTTAATATAAGGTTGTATTTGAATATTCACAACAACTTACCTTTAGTTAACCATAATTTATCTCTGAATTTATCGCAAATATTAAAATACAGACAAACTTTAAAGTCTCTGGCGTACGGAAGGAGACAGAGGGATTACAGTCCTTCTCCCTCCTGGACAGGTTAAATAAATAAAAAAATTTCGAATAAAAATAATAAAAACAGAAGAAAACAGTACTCTCGAAAATTAGCTACTCCTCTTCCCGAAAATGATCCTTCGCATGCTACTGCTTAAAATTCCAATTTACTTTATAGAATGAATAAACTTTTTAATTCCTTTAAAAAAAAAAAAAAAATATTTTCTTCTCAACAAAATAATTCATTACTGCTTACAAATGAGGAAAACAAGATCGACAGGACGCTTATTTGATAAAAATTGCCAAAACTTTAGTTTCATTCTAGGTTACGATTAGCCAACATATACCAGTGTTGTGCGTGCATAGTCCGTGTTTGGTTCATTTCAGTGGCTTAATTTTGCAAAAGAGATGATGCCGTGAGGTGTGGTGTGGCAAGAAAAAATAATCTGGGGATGTGGATTCGGTGTTGGTACCTTCCTTCTTTTGCGGTGCGGTACGGTGAGGTGTGAAAGTTATGGTGCTCGGTAAACCCTTTACTAGGTCTAATGGAAAATATGAACCCCTAAACTTTAAAGAATATCTTAATCTTTATTAATCGGAATAATAAAATGAATGTATGAGGAATTGCCACACGCTTATCCTGAGTAAGCAAGAATCCTATTAAGAGAAATGTAAAATTCCTTTTCAGAAAGAAATTAGAGACCTTCAAAGAGAAATTAGATACCTATTCGGAGAAACGTCATAAAAAATATAAATAAAGGAAATGCCAAATGCCTGTTCAGAAAAATAACAAGGTACCTAAATAGAGAAAGTAACAGAGGCATATTAAGAAATATTTTAAACTACTAAAAAAAATGCCTCAAGCCTATTCAGAAAAAATTCCAGACTCCAGACGCCGTATATGCAGAATGATAACAAATGCCTATAACGGAAAAAAAAAATATCAGAAAACTATTAAATATTCATGAATTCCACTAAGCTTACCTCGTTGTTTCGTGAAGATCGTTATAAACAACTGTAACGAAATCAGTTATTTTTTCAAATGTCGAAACAGTTGTTCCGTTTTGCAGTTCTTTTGACTCGAAGAGATTAGACAAATCACGAATCATTCCTTCTACGCTGAAGTCGGGATTCATTGTGAATACGTTTGGATCTCCCCTTCCAAACGACAGACCAAGACTACTCTATAATAATAATAATAATAATAATAATAATAATAATAATAATAATAATAATAATAATAATAATAATAATAATAATAATAATAATAATAATAATAATAATAATAATAATAATAATATAATTGTTATCATTATCATTATTATTATTATTATTATTATTATATATTATTATTATTATTATTATTATTATTATTATTATTATTATTCATTATTATTATTATTGTTATTATTATTATAAATCTAATCTGAAAATGGTTCTAAATTTGAAGATACTTATATATTATACAGTATAATTTATTCCTTAATCTACGTTAGTTAATCTACTTTCTAGTATCATGTATAGGACTATATATAACGCTACATTTATTACAAAACAATTAAAAGTTATATAGTGTTATATATCAAGTTATATATATATTACAGAAAATTAAAAAATTCTTAATATTTATTATTCTATTGTATAATTTATATTTGTCTTATTTACTTACATTAGCCAAGGCATTAACTCCCAGATTGGCAACAAATACTGAGAAAGCGATGAACGACATTACAGTTATAGCTTTATTGAGGTCTGGAAGATTGTCTGACATATGGTGTATAGCAGACCAACCAACGGAATCTTTTAAAGCCGTTCCTGCGTAACCAGAGTTTAGAGGTCCTCCGTAGCCAGCATTCTTAATCCCTACCGTAGCCTTTATTCTTAGTATTTTCGTAGCCGGTAGATATTAAGCCACTATAACCTGTATTTTTTAATTGATTCATACCCTGTATTTTTTTTGTGGTGATAAACTGGCACTTTTGTTCCATGATAAATTGTTCCATACCCAGATGTCTTAGTGTTTCCATACCCAACAATACGACTATCCTGGTTTGCATTTCTAGTCGGTTTGTATGCGATAGGTTTCAGCTTCACTTTCCCATAGGGTGAATTTCCCCCTGCAGGAGTTTTAACCCTAACATATCCTCCGGTGTTAAAGGCCGATTTTGCATTACTTAAACCCTTAAATTTATTTCCATAATTTGGTCTAAAATAAGTACTAGACACCGACTTCATTGGTGCTTTATAGACAGTGAATTTATTATTATTATTGATCGGGCGGAAGTGTCCATGTTCGCTTTTCTCGTTATATTCATTATTCTTAGAAGGAAAAACCAAAATTTGGTCTGAGTTTGGTACTTTTTGAAAGCCTTTGATTTTCATTCTTATTTTCTTCTTTTTGGTATTTGGTTTACTCTTTATTCTTACTCGAATATTTTTCATGGAATCGGCTTTAGATGTGTCGTTGGAAGAAAGAGGAGGAGGAGGAGGAGGTGGAGGTAGGACTTCCGAAGCTATTTTAGATGGACGAGATCCTTTGACCCTGTAAGGAAAATTGTGAGGACGGGAATAAGATTTCTTCTTTTTATTAGTCTTTTTTCCTCCAAAAAGAGGAAAAAATCCTTGACGTTTCGTCAGTGACTCGTCATCTTCCGAATCTGAAAGTATAATTTAGATTAATTAAGATTAATTATGTATTTATCAATTCAGATTAATTAAAATTAATTATGTATTAATTTAGATTAATTAAGATTATTCAAGATTAATTATAAATTTAGATTAATTGATATTAATTGTATATTAATTTAGATTAATTAGGATTTATCAAGATTTTTTTAAAAATTCTTTTTTGACCAGTGTTTCATAAACTAAGTTTATTTATTTATTTATTTATTTATTTATTTATTTATTTATTTATTTATTTATTTATTTTTTCAAAGTTATCACCACCACTCAGGCAGAGCGATTCTTAGTCAGTGGAAATTGAGTTATACGTTACTCCTGACCAAGTGGATAAGTTACACAGATTATTTGACTTTGGATATAGAAACCCTGCTCCGGCTAAATCAAAGGTATTTTTTGACCTCCGGTGGGCGTGGTTTTAAATCCTCAATGGGAGGACATTCTCTGCGTTAGGAGAAATTTAGAAAGAATGTGATATATGTATGTTGGAATAGCGTGGATTGTAAGTGCTGACTAATTTTAAGTGATGCGTGAGTCTTGAGTCTTGAGATTAGAGTAATAATACACTATATCCGTAAACTGTAATTAATTAACTACAGAAAATCTACAAGCAACAATTTTTGTGCCAGTTCAGGTAACTAATTTGAAATATAATTTAATAATACATTGCATATTATATAATTTTCTGATTCACTGCAAAAAAATGTCTTAACTAATCGTTGGTACAAGTGGCAAAAATGTTACAATGAAATTTTCAATAGAAAAAAGACGTTAAGCATAAGAAAGCCACTTCACCGTTTTATTTTCTACTAAGAAAATAAATGAAAGAATTTGTTGGGACATTTTTGAAACTTGTCCCAACGATTCGTTAGGACAATTTTTGCAGTGTACCTACACACCTTTTTTAAGTAAATCCTCTTCAGAATAAAATTCGTATTCAATATTTTTATCTTCATCATCATTATCATCATACTGATAGTAAATAACACTATCTTCACTTTTACCATCATTTTCATCATAATCTTCATCATAAACAAATTTTACATAATCATTACTCAGATCTTCAGTGTCTTCGTCAGATAATTCTCTTGACATGTATTGGCTATCTTCACCCTCGTAGATGTAGTAGAAATCTTCGCTGTATTCGGGAGAGCTTCTGTCCACCACTGAATTTGAATCA
>SEYY01024846.1:0-2500 GCA_009176605.1 Armadillidium nasatum | reverse complement strand
TTTTTTGGACTCCTTTTCGTATCGTCCTTTTTAATAAAGTTTTATTTGGGTTAATTCAATAGACTTTCGAGAGAGTTTTGATGGCGTTTCTGTTACAGATGAAAGTGGGAAGGAGGAAGAGGAACAGCGGAGAAGATAGAGACGATTGCGGAGTAGAAAAAGAAGCTGTTAAAAAGATAAAAGACGACTGTGAAATAGAAAAGGAACTGCTTAGAAGATAAAGGTATGGAGATGTAGAAAAGAGATGCTGTGGAGAAGAATGCATAGTATTGAAAGCAGTAGTGGAGAAGATGAATACAATTGCCAAATTAGAAAGAGAAGTTGTGGAGAAGACGATAACGACTGTGTAGTAGAAAAAGCAGCAGCGGAGAAGATTAAGGCGACGGAAATGTAGAAAAGGAGCTGTGAAGAAGATTTGCGTAGTAGAAAGAGAAACTGTGTAGATAGAGAAGTAGAAAAGAGAGAAGTTGTAGGAAAGATAAAGACAACTAAGAAGTAGAAAGAGTAGCTGTACAAGAGAAGAGAAGATAATGTCGTCAACAGTGATAAATTTTTTGATGAACGTAAAGAAAGAAAAAAAGTAAACGAAAAAATTTAAAAACCGAAAATAAGTAAAAAAAATATTTTGAAAATGATTTTATAGAATAGATTTTAAAAAATATAGTAAGAAGAAAATGAAATTGACAAAAAAAGTAAAACGGAAAGACAGAAGGACAAACAAATAAAACAGGACAAACAGAAATATAGACATAAACTAGAGGGACGGACAGAAAACAAACAGATATGACAGAAGGACAAACAAAAATTTAAAGAGATAAAATAGGACAGACAAATATAGACAAGAATCGACAGAAATTCTGACAGATAAGACAAAAGGACAGATAAAAATATAGAAAGAGAAGACAGAAATGCAAACAGATAAATAAATAGAAAGCCATGCAAATTGACAGAAAGACAACGGAAATTTCTATATCAGTGAATAGGAAAATTGGAATCGACGAAAAAATCGGCTTCGAAAGAAAAGGAAAAAAAATTAATGAAAAAAAAAAGAAAATGACAAATAAAATTTTGATAAGAAAACAAATATGGAAATTACCCCAATAACGAAAATCCAATTCGTACAAAAAAAAATCGCAAATTTATTTGCATAATTTTTTTTTTTTTTTTTTTTTTTTTTTTCACTCTCTCTCTCTCTCTCTCTCTCTCTCTCTCTCTCTCTATTATATATATATATTATATATATATATATTATATATATATATATATATATATATATATAATATATATAATATATATATATTATAATATTATATTATATATATAATATATATATATATAATCTTACGGGGAGGGAAGTAGCTCTCCCAAGAGATAGGTTATAGTACTACCCTTTCGAGCTCATCTTCACGTCTTTCACGGGTAGACTCTCCATTCACACCACACACACACACACACAAAAAAAAAAAAAAAAAAAAAAAAAAAAAATTTTTTTTTTTTAAAAATAATTCGGTATCCAACACAGTAGCCTCTGAGAAGTCCAGAGGGGCGCTTCCAAAATTACCCCTTATCATTCCCATCTCCATCACCACTTGGAGTTGTAGGCTGTACTTAAGCTTCTTTCCATTTTACGACTCACTTCATTTGTTCTGTTTATTTATCTTTTTACGGCACTATCCTCAATTTCTTAGAACACTAACCTAACAGAGCACATTTACTCTCTCTCTCTCTCTCTCTCTCTCTCTCTCTCTCTCTCTCTCTCTCTCTCTCTCTCTCTCTCTCTCTCTCTCTCTCTCTTCTCCTTCTTTCTCGGAAATCATCATCAATATTAGGTGATTTCACTGTTCACCACCTCCAATGGCTTTCTTCTAGCTCTCATGATACAACCGGTGAAGGTACCTCTCATTTCGTTTTCCAAAACGACCCTGAGCAGTTGCTGCACCTCCTTACTCGTGTCTCTGATCATCTTAGAGATGAATCCAACTTTCTAGACGTTTCTCTAACTTCTAATCCTTCTCCTTATACTGTCAAATTCTATCAACCTCTGAGTTCCTCCGATCACTTTTTTATATCTCTGTATCCTCATCAATTTTTTCAAGTCTTCCTCAAGAAACATTCCATCCTAGTGCTAGGAAATTATATGGAATGTCAGTGCCGCAAGCTGGTTGGACTTGTGGTGGTACTTCTTTGATTTCCCGTGGAATGATTATTGCTTCCGTGGGAGGGGTCTCTCGATGTGTCGAGATGATTACTCTAGCTTGGAGGCGTACATTCATATTCTTTCCCTCTACAAGCCGGAGAAACATTGGTCTAACACTGCTAATTCTCGTGCTATTCACCACGTAGATGCTGCCTTTAGAGATTACCGTTGTCATCAAATACAAGAAACTCATTCAACTTATAATTTCGCTCAACTTTTGCCTCTAATTCAACTTTAGACAATTCCGGAATTTCTTCCTCCTTCAACTCCCTCCAACTTTTATTTATGCCTAAAATTGTAATT
>SEYY01024845.1:97500-124135 GCA_009176605.1 Armadillidium nasatum | reverse complement strand
TTTGACCTCTTTACAAATTTAGGAAACCCCGGCCCCGGTCGGTCCCTATATATATATATATATATATATATATATATATATATATATATATATATATATATATATATATATATATATATATATATATATATATATATATATATATATATATATATACATTATATCTCCTTCGGTGGGCAAAGGCCAGATCTATCCTGGTCGATGGTTGCCGACGTGTCCAAAGAATACATGGCGTTTGAAAGTATTCAAGTCAAAGGAAGATGGGAAAACAGATAATGGGAGTGTGTTCCAGACTTTACCGGTAGAGTAAATGTAAGATTGAGCATAGCGGATAAGTCTGGGTTCGGAGAGTTGGACAGAGAAAGGATGAGACTTTGTAGAAAGGCGTGTCGCACGAGCTCTTCTCAATGGAGGAGGTATGCGACGAGAGAGTTCAGAAAAACAGTGTCCGTTGTAATAGCGATAGTAAAGAGAGAGTGACGCAACAATTCGACGGGCAGAAAGAGATTGAAGAGAGTTAGTAAGAGCAGGAGAGTTGATGAGACGAAATGACCTAAACTCCACCTTCACAAGGAGAACTCTATGTGTAGAACCACCTCAGATGTGCGAAGCCTACTCCATACAGGGGCGAACAACACCCCTATACAGAGCAAGCAACTGGGGTGGTGTGAAGTAATTCTGAAGGCGCCTCAGAACACCCAACCTCTTAGAAGCTTGTTTAGAAAGAGAAGTAATGTGATCTTTCCAAGAAAGAT
This sequence comes from Armadillidium nasatum, assembly GCA_009176605.1. Lineage (NCBI taxonomy): Eukaryota > Metazoa > Arthropoda > Malacostraca > Isopoda > Armadillidiidae > Armadillidium > Armadillidium nasatum. Next base: position 123,380 of record SEYY01024845.1, on the reverse strand, counting down.
CACAAGAAAAAGAAACACCAAACTGTTGGGAGGGACGTCGTTCAAATGAAGGGTGGAGTCATCGACATAGGACTGTATAGGAGACGAAGTAATAGAGAGAAGGTCGTTGATGAAAATTAGAAAAAGAGTTGGAGAAAGGACAGATCCTTGAGTAACACCACATTTATAGATTTATAGGAAGAACGGTGGCTGCCTACAACAGCTACTATATAACGACCGGAAAGGAAATTAGAGAGAAAGTCACAGAGAGAAGGATAGATTCCGAAAGAGGGAAGTTTAGAAATCAAATCTTTGTGCCAGACATTATCAAAAGCTTTCGATATATCTAGCGCCAAAGCGAAAGATTCACCGAAACCCCATAGAGATGAGGACCAAGAGTCAGAAAGTAGGGAAAGAAGATCACTATTAGAACGTTCTTTACGAAAGACGTACTGGCGATCAGAGATAAGATTGGAAGAATTAAGATATTTCCAAATCTTCCTGTTAAGGATAGATTCTGAAACTTTAAAAAGAACTCAGGTTAAAGAAATAGGACGATAGTTAGAGGGCTGAGAGGGATCCCCCTTCTTCGCCACAGGTTGAATGAGCCCACGTTTCCAGCATGAAGGGAAGGTATAAGTAGAAAAACAAAGACGAAATAGTTTACCAAGGCATGGTGCAAGCTCGGAAGTACAAGTTTTGGGAACAGTAGGATGAATACCATTAGGACCATACGCCTTCTTAGTGTTAAGCTCAGAGAGAGCAGAAATGACATCTTTACAAGAAATTACAATGTTTGGCATAAATGAGTTGGAGGGGGTTGAAGGAGGAGGAATAGCTCCGGAATCGTCTAAGGTAGTTAGAGGCAAAAGTATGAGCGAAGAGTTCAGCTTTAGTAGAAGGTAAAATAGCAGCTGTGCCATCAGAAGAGACTAGGGGAGGGAAAAAGGAAGAACCAAGTTAGAGTTGACATTTTTTGCAAAATTCCAGAAAAGTCGAGAGGAAGAAGAGCCCGAAAGATTATTGCTTTTTGCGACGGAGAAAAGAGTTTTTGATATCTCGAAGAATAGATTTTGCATGATTCCGGGATGAAAAAAAAATTGAGTGATTTTCAGGAGTTTGAAGACGACGTTAATCTCTGAAGGCAGAATCCCTACAGCGGATAGCTCGAAAACAAGTAGAGTTAAGCCAAAGTTTGTTAGGTTTAGTAGAAGGGAAAGAATATGGAATGTACGCCTCCATGCCAGAAAGAATCACCTCGGCTATGCGCTCAGCACACTCCGAGGGACCCCTCCCACGAAAGCAATAATCATTCCATAGGAAATCAGAGAAGTACAACCGCAAGACAGACCAGTTAGCAGCACCGAAATGCCACAAACGACTCATCGCCGAGGGCGGGGGCCGTTCTTGCGGAAGACTTGAAGAGATAGAACAAGATATGGAGATAAGAAAGTGATCAGATGATCCCAGAGGAGGAAAGAGTTTAACAGTATAAGGAGAAGGATAAGAAGTAAGGAAAAGATCAAATATGTTGGGTTCATCACCAAGACGTTCAGGGATACGGGTAGGGAGTTGCAAGAACTGCTCAAGGTTGTTCTGGATAGAAAAGTTGTAGGCGAGTTCACCGGCTGGATCATAAAAACTAGATGAAAGCCATTTACAGTAGTGAACGTTGAAATCACCTAAAACGATGATTTCGGAGAAAGGAAAAGAATATAGAATGTGCTCTAATTTGGAGTTAATAGTCGAAGAATTTTTTATAATCAATAGAATTAGGAGATAAATAAAGAGAACAAATAAATTTAGTAGTAGAATTGCAAGAGAGCTTTAGCCATAAAGTAGAGAATTCAGGAGACTCCAAATAAGAGACACGAGAACAAATAACCTCGTTGCGCACATAAGCGCAACAAAAGCCTTTGGCTGAAAATTGAGGATAGAAACAGTAGGAGGTAACAGAAAAAGATTTGCTGTCAGCACACTCAAGCACTTGAGTTTCGGTTAGAAACAAGAGATAAGGTTTAGAAGAAGAAAGATGGTGTTCGACAAAGGGGAAATTAGAAAAAAGACCGCGAATGTTACAGAAATTAATGGCATCTGAGTCCCACCATCCCCATCATCGGAGGCCGCCAACTCCCAAGTGATGATGGGGTGAGGGTGGAGGTTGAGGGGCATTCTTTAGATGGTTTTAAAAAATAGTACTTGACAACAATTTTTTCAAAATTGGAATATGTAAAATTTATGTATGTGTGTGTATGTGATATATATATATATATATATATATATATATATATATATATATATATATATATATATATATATATATATATATATATATATATGTATGTATGTATGAATGCTGGTTTTCCTTTTCTTTTCTTGTGGGTTTTCGAAGTTTTTGGATTATGGAAATTAATCGTGTGTGTTCGTTTATTTGTCAAAAACGGTTCTAACGTGCGTTTGTTACTCTCAGACATTGTAGATGTTTGATTCTTTCTCTCGGGTGTTTTTTTGTTTCTTTCCTAATTTGTTTCTTCCAGTGGCTTGATAAGGATCCTCAGATGTTTTAGGATCGAAAACTTGCCTATTTTTAATCTTTAATCATTTAGCAACTTTACTTGTTGCTATTGACGTTTCATTGTTTTACTTTGTAATGTTTTTAGTCGGTTCTTATCACAACTTAGGCCGATTTCACTCTCTCACATTTTAGGGTTACTGAAAACATATATATATATATATATATATATATATATATATATATATATATATATATATATATATATATATATATATATATATATATATATATATATATATATATATATATATATCTTGAATAATGGGGTGTGACAAATCAAACGAAAGGTAATAGCCTCTTGAATACGAATCTGTTATTAAAAATGAAGTAAATAAATTTTATGAAAAGTTATAAGCCAAAGAAGAAAACAAAATTAGTACGGTAAATTTTTTGTAATGCCATTTAGAAAGGGATTCTGGTAAAATATAAACAGGATACAATAATTAAAGTTATGTAGTTAAACATAAATATATATAAAAATTGAGTTTGAGTATGTTCTCGGCCACAAAGATGGGGAAAAAACCCTCAAAATCACTCATTTACATCTTTAGAGTTAAAAAACTAATGTCTGGTTGGAATTCGCAACATCAACTCCACCGGAGAAAAATAAAAAGAGTGGAAACTGGTGTTTGTGAAGTTTATAATGAGAAATTTTGAAAGTTAAAAAGGTTATCTCCATCAACAACATACAAGGGAACTGCACAATCCCTTGCCCTTTAATCGTCTCACCCCACTGAAAGGTCGCAGAGATGCCCAAATGAGACGACTCAAGGAAGGTAACCCTGTAAACCAGGTGGGAAGATTCCCTTCGCAGAATTAAGTGGGGTAGAACCCCCTTGCAGAGTTGGTCCAGTCCAGAGGGGTAGAACCCAATTTGCATAAGTGTGTTCAGTCATCGAAAGTAAAAGAATGACAGGGGAAAAACCTATCTGCCGAATCTTCGGACACCATAACTATGGCTTGCATTCACCACGGGGGCCCGAATAATTCGGGTGTGTTACTCTCATGCATAGACTTGTATGATAGAATAACACTAGGGTTAAAAAAAATGACTGAATTTAAAGGAACTTGTTCCTTTTTTTAAATTATAAATTTTCAAGGATAGGGAGACCTTTCAAAAGTACAAGCCACTGACATTGGTCGACCAACCAGCAAGGCACTGCAACCAGGGAGGACGTCAGGAAAGTACCGACCCCAAAGGAGAGGGAGTTGCGACACTCCAAAGCCGAAATCAGAAACCCCCGGAAGTATAAAATATACAAGGAAAAAAAAGAAAATGAGTAAACTCATTTAGGAGATGGTAAGGATATCATTCATGTTTTTGAAAGATGGATGATAAGGAAAAAGATTTTAAAAATTGATATAAATGTACAGTCGTGAACAGAAGTTCGTTCCTATTAGGCTGGAAATAAATATTTATATAAAATGGAAATCATGTCATAAAAGCTCTATTTTGAATAAAAAGAAAATAAAAACATTGAGCGGGGCTTAATTGAACTGTGATTGGCTGAATCTGAAATGATCCCTATTTTATATAAATATTTATTTCCAGCTTAATAGGAACGAACTTCTGTTCACGACTGTACATCCTCAATTAAGACATCTCCAATAGAAATATTAGTAGTACCAGAGACATTCCATGATTGTTTGAGATTAATAAGATAATCTTTCTCCCAAGAGGTACGAAATTTGGAGATGAGGGAGAGAAGATATCAATAACGTTTATTGATTTTAATAGGATCCAAATATGTAGTGTCTGTATTTGAAAGTTCCAGTGGAACTGGCAGTGAATTTAATTTATATCTCATTAATAAATGAGAAGGTGTAAGAGGTTCTTCACATTGAAGTTCATCCCCTACATAAGTAAGAGGCCGACGGTTGAGTACTGATTCAACTTCTGTTAATATAGGATAAAACTCGTCATAAGATATGAGAGTTTTGTTTAAAGTACGTTTTAAATGTATTTTCGTAATTCCAATTAGTCTCTCAAAAAATCCACCATAGTGGTAAATTGGATTGAATCTCCAAGTGATGGAGTGTTGAGATAAGAAATCTCTAACCGAAGGTAGAGTATGTAATTTTTTGAGATATTGAGAAGATGCTTGAAAGTACGTTGCATTATCTGAAAAAATTAGTGTAGTCACTCCACATCTGCCTATGAAGCGACGTAGAGCAAGAAGAAAAGATTCGCTACTGTTATCTAGAACAAGTTCCAAATCACAGCCAGAGTAGTAGCGCAAGTAAATAAAACAATATAACATTAAACAGTGCATGATTTAGAGGTTTTAATAAGAAAGTAACCTGTTAGGTCAGCACCGATTGTTGTAAAAGTTTTAGTATTCAATTCCCTAGCTTTGGGCAATATATATTGCTAAAGGAGCAGGACGATAATGTACTGCTTGAAGACGTTTACAAATTATACAAGGTCGTGTGACCTTTTTAATAGTAGTTATCATACGAGAGAAATAGTATTTTCTACGGATAATTAGTAGAAGTTCAGAAGTACCTAAATGGTGATGAGATAAATGAGTATCCCAAATAAGTAATTTTGTATAATAACAATGTAAAAGGAAGTAGAATAGGATACTTAGTGTCATAGGGAAGTAAAGAGTTACCTAACTGCCTGTCACAACGAAGAATTCCATCCAACAAAATCAAATAAGGGAGTAATAAATAACTTATTTTTAAAATGAATGGTTCGAATCCAATATAGTTCAGCATTCTGATTCTCCTCAATGGAGAATTGATGAAAGAATTTTGGTTTAGTTATAGATTAATTTAAAGGTTTGTTTATTTTTATCCAATTTGTTATGAAACGAATTACCAACTTGGTAATACGTAATATTTTATTTAAAGTAGAATACAATTGTAAATTTAATATACTGGACTGAGGAGGGTCCACTAATAATGGTAGCCACTACAGGAATTTCCTCACCTCCAGTGGAAAGAGAAGGATGATCCTTCCATATTGGCCAGTTTGAAGGATCTAAAAGCCAAGGGGGGCCAGAACTCCATAATTTTGAGAATATATTTTTCAAATCTGACCCGCGTGAAGCTAAGTCAGCAGGATTATGTTCTGTTGGAACATATTTCCACTCAGCTGGGGGAATGTTTTTGTGAATCTCGTCCACCCTATTTTGGTTAAGGGTGGGGAGTTGTTTTTTAGAGTGTAACCATTAAAGAGTAACTTGACTGTCACTCCAGGCATAAATATTACGAAATATAAGAATGTTGTTAAAAGTGTTCATTGCAAATTTTAATACACGTCATGAAAGTAGAGCTCCCATTAACTCCAATCGTGGAATGGAAAGTTCCTTAATGGGTGCTACTTTCACATTTGCTATAAGCAAATTCGAAATTGGAGTGGTATCTAGACGTGACAAGACAAATACTACTGTAGCATAAGCAGAGCTAGAAGCATCCGAGAATGCATGAAGTTCTACTTCTTGAGTGCAAATGAGTTGTCGTGGCAGTTTGAAGCCAAGACAATTTTGAGATTGGTTTGAAATGGATTTAAATTCCTTTTGAAGAGGATCTAGAATTTTAACGTCCCAATTTAAGTTTAGTTTCCAAATTTTTTGGAAACTAAACTTAAAACTCAGACACCTGAGTTTCAATTAAAACCAAGAGATAAGGTCTAGAAGAAGAGAGGTGGGGTTCAACAAAGTGGAGATTAGAAAAAGGACTGGGAATGTTGCAGAAATTAATGAAAAAGAAGGCCGTGCACCAGGGAAAATTGGCAAAAAGGTCTTGGTGGCGCCAACCCCATCACCAGAGGCCAGCAACTCCCAAGTGGTGATGGGGGAAGGAGTGGATGAGGAGCTATGTTTGGAATCCGCTCCTCTTGGAATCTCCGAGGTAGATTTATGTTTTGCCAGTTTAGTTTATATCATAGGTAATGAAAGTAAAAGCGCTTGTAAATTTGTAGGATCCAACCTTGCCGCCCAATCCAAACTCGTGTTTTTAAATTTATTCTTAATACTAATGCTGAATTTTCAACTTAAGCCGAAAGTATGCTAGTTGAAAGTTTGATGCTCCTCCAGAAAGTTTTGAAAATAATTTAAATGCGATTTATTTAATTTTGTTTTTCGAAAATACTTTTTAAAAAATTTATATTTTAAAATAAATCTGTTATTATTTTTAAGTTCGGAAATAATTTTCTTTGCACTACAATTTCTCTAAACAGTCTTTCCATATATATATATATATATATATATATATATATATATATATATATATATATATATATATATATATATATATATATATATATATATATATATATATATAATTTTCTAAAACTCCTGAAAAGTTTCATACAACAAAAGTTTCTTAATGTACGGTTGGTGTAAGGCTGTTGAAATTACTTCATGTTTGATGAATTTCAAGTGCAAAAATTTGTGCAGGATTAGATCTTCCTCATCTTTATTTAAGCATGAAATATATTTAGTCAATATCAACAAATATTTAAAAGACTTTCTTATTCACAAAGAAAACCGAAAAGAAATAAATAAAACTGTTTCTCGTGACAATAAACATTTTGATATTGGAACGTCACGTGACCAAGCAATGAGATAGTCGTAAAAGTTCTTTTAAAGTCGTTCATTTTAACTCGTTGTTTATGTTATACTTAATAAGCGAGTTGACGTAATCGAGCGAATCTTGTTATTTTTCAATTTATCACATCAGTGGCAAGAACATACATACAAGAACACACTAAGAATATATATATATATATATATATATATATATATATATATATATATATATATATATATATATATATATATATATATATATATATATATATATATATATATATATATATATATCAGATGCAATAGCAGGAACAGATTTTAAAGATGTTAATTTTCTTGCAATTTTTTATATTTTTAATCTCATTAAGAATAAAAAAATCTATCTTCCGTAACACTAAAAACTCTTTTCTCCGTAGAAAATGCAATAATCTTTCTAGTTCCTCCACGTTCTTTCTGACATTTTGCAAAAAATGCCAACTCTAACTTTGCTTCTTTCTCTTTCCCTCCTTTAATATCTTCCACGGCATAACTGCTATTTTACCTTCTAAAGCTGAATTCTTCGCTCAAACTTTTGCCTCTAATTCAACCTTAGACGATTCCGGAGCTATTCCTCTTCCTTCAACCTCCTCTAACTCAATTATGCCTAAAATTAGAATTTCTTCTAAAGACGTCATTTCTGCTTGGAACTTAATACTAAGAAGGCGTATTGTCCCGATGGTATTCCTCCTGTGGTTCTCAAAACTTGTGCTTCTGAGCTTGCACCGTGCCTTGGTAAACTATTTCATCTTTGTCTCTCTACTTTAACCTTCCCTTCTTGCTGGGAACGTGCCCTCATTCAGCCTATTTCCTCTCAACCCTCCAGCTACCGTCCTATTTCTTTGACCTCCGTTCTCTCTAAAAGGGGTGCCTAGCACATGGTCCGAATTCGCATCTATAACTTTTATATCCATATTGTTGATGATAGGTAGCAAAGATCTCATATCCTTGAGTTCCTGCACGGTTTCAGACTTGCTCTTCTGCTACGTCTTGTAAATTCTCCGTAGCCTCTTGGATTTTCCTTATCATAGCGGTCGCTTTACATTCTTTCAGCTATGAAATTTAAGTTTCTCGAAAGATGCTTACTCTGTTTCAAAACCTTAGAGTGACTTTTTATTAATTTATTAATTCCCTTAAGCAATCGCTGTCTTTATTTCCTTCTTACTCACTGGATTTGGCAGCCTTGCACATTATGCTTTCTCGCAAGGAGAACGCTTGCCTCTATCCTTTTTTTCCATGGGGGAAGGGGTTTAATTTAGCAATTTATTTTAATTCAAGTCAAATTACAACCTCTTAATAAATTTCATAAACAAAAAAGGGCTTAGAGTATGCTACTTATTGAATAATTACCAATGGTAAGAATTTTTAAGTTCAGAATTAATGCATAAAATAAAATACATATTAGATTTTCTTACCTTTTTAGCTTTTATAGAGAATGATTTTCCTTTTAGATTTTCTGCCAGCCTTATCCAAAAATATCCCTTGTCCCAGAGGAAAAGTTAATTACCCTATTGCACTTCATATTTTTCTTGTTGCTTGTTATTGGCAAACATTGTTAACATAAATATAGAGTAATAGCAATAATTAACACAATTGTCTTTAAATTCCCTTAAGCAATATTTTTTTCCAAAATAATAACTTTTAAAGGTGTTGGCAAGCATTTTGAGGCAGCGAAAAAAATGTTTGAATAAAATGTTTTTCTCTTCACTTTATTTTGTCATTATAAAATCTGTGGTAAATATATATATATATATATATATATATATATATATATATATATATATATATATATATATATATATATATATATATATATATATATATATATATATATTCTTTCAGAGAAACGATATTTAGCAGCGTAATGAAATGAAAATTTTGAAGAAAGAAATTTTTTGTTCTTGAGTATAAATCAGTCTTCGATTTGGAAATAAATCAAAAAGAGAAAATTCATTAAATATTGTGTTTAACAATACCATACATAACTTTAAATCACTTTCATAAAATAAAGAAATTTCTTCTAACCCAAAAGATTTTTGAAAATCTGACAAATTTTCAAACAAATTTCATAATTGAAGAAAATGGAGAAAGAAGAAAAAGGAAAATTCGGAGGGAGTTCTACAGAAGGAAATCCTCCAGACCTGGAAATGACACAATTTGGTATCAATGGGACTTCGTCTGTTGCAGAGAAGGGAACAGAACGAGAGAGTCACGAAGTGAGAGGAACATGGACAAATCATCTTGACTTTATTTTATCACTTGTTGGAAATGCAATTGGAATTGGCAATGTTTGGCGTTTTCCTTACCTTTGCTATAAAAATGGAGGAGGTAAGTTCACTTTAGCTACCATCATTTTCTAAACTACTTCTATTATTATTATTATTATTATTATTATTATTATTATTAATTAAAAACATGTTCAATAATATATATATATATATATATATATATATATATATATATATATATATATATATATATATATATATATATATATATATATATATATATATATATATATATATATATATATATATATACTGCGTTAATTGCTTACTTATTGTCCCATACGCCATATCCCTGTTAGAACTTAGGTTCATTATAAGTAACGTTTTTGAAATTAAACTTGTATTTATTTTGCCAGAAACAATGTTTTCCTCTTTGATTACAAACAATACCACCAATATTGAACGAATGTTTTGAGTTTATGAAATTCCTTGCAGTACTTGTCCCAGAAGTTATTTTGGCGAAACTTTGAAGTCACCCCCTTTCGTATTTCCCAGCACTCAGCGGATGTCAGACGTTTCAATGTTGGTAATTCTTTATTCGCCCATATTACAGAGCATCTTTCCATTCCTAGGGATAAGGCCTCGTTTATATTTTTATCTAAATCAAAAAACATTAACAGATTAGTAGAATCATTTTTTATCAAATATAAAGATAATTTTAAATCATCTCCGGGATTTTTCAGGCTCGACAATTTAACAATTTTTTTTTTTTTTTTTAAGGACCTTGTTTAGACAACGTTGACAGTTTTGATTCATATTTTTTTTTTTTTGTATTTTCTTTGTCTCTCAGTTTTTTTTTCGATGCTTTTTTGTGAATTTTTGTCCTTGCCTCTTTCTTCATTAGTTCGTTGGCTTGAACCAAGGCCAGATAAATGACCGATATGCCCTGATACACGGCTCTTAAGGGTGTGCAAGACCAAGAGAGTTGATAAAATAGATGAAGGAAGTGTGATCAACTTTTCTAGTAGAGTACATGTAAGGTTGAGCAAAGTATTTAAATCTGGGGCCAGAGAATTGATCAGAGAAAAGATAAAACTGTGTAATTAAGCATGTCACACGACCTCTTCTCAGTGGATGAGGTATGCAACGAGAGAGTTCAGAAGAGCAGTGTCTGTTGTAATAGCAATAGAACAGAGATAGTGACGAAACAGTTTAACTGACAGAGTGTGACTGCAGAGACTTAGTGATAACTATAGAGTTTGATAAGACGGAAAGAACTAAACTCCACCTCTTCGATTTCTGTTATATGAGTGGAACCACCCTAGACGTGTGAGGAGTACTCCAACACCTGGGCGAGCAGCACCCCTACAAAGAACAAGAAACTGGGGTTGATTGAAGAAATTTTGAAGTTGTTTTAGAACATATAGAAAAATATATTCTTTGTAGAAGTAAAAATTATAAATAAGTTGAAATACTTATCTTTATTATGTCCTTTTATCACTGAAAATCGAAACGTTTACGTATAAGCAACAAGTATATATATATATATATATATATATATATATATATATATATATATATATATATATATATATATATATATATATATATATATATATATATATATATATATATATATATATATATATATATATATATATATATATATATTATCTCCTCCAGTGGGCAAAAGCCAGAGGTCTACCAAATTCCACCACAGTTGGGAAAGATCTATATCATGGTCGATGGAGGCCGACGTGTCTAGATACACGGCGTTTGAAAGTATGTAAGTCAAAGGAAGTTGAGAAAACAGATGAAGGGAGTGTGTTCCAGACTTTACCAGTAGAGTATATGTAAGACTGAGCATAGCGGTTAAGTCTGGGGTCGGGGAGTTGAACAGAGAAAGGATGAGACTGTGTAGAAAGGCATGTCGCACGAGCTCTTCTCAATGGAGGAGGTATGCGACGAGAGAGTTCAGAAGAGCAGTGTCTGTTGTAATAGCGATAGTAAAGAGAGAGTGACGTAACAATTCGCCGGGCAGAAAGAGATTGAAGAGAGTTAGTAAGAGCAGAAGAGTTGATGAGACGAGGTGCCGTAGACTTCACCTTCTCTAGGAGAGCTGTGTGTGTGGAACCACCTCAGATGTGCGAAGCATGCTCCATACAGGGGCGAACAACACCCCTATACAGAGCAAGCAGCTGGGGTGGCGTGAAGTAATTTTGAAGGCGGCTCAGAACACCCCAACCTATTTATATATATATATATATATATATATATATATATATATATATATATATATATATATATATATATATATATATATATATATATATATATATATATTATTATTTTTTTTTTTTTTTTTTTTTTTTTTTTTTTATGTCTCCTCCGGTGGGCAAAAACCCAGAGGCCTACCAAATTCCACCGGAGTTGGGAAAGGTCTATTATCATGGTCGATGGGGGCCGACGTGTCCAGATACACGGCGTTTGAAAGTATGCAAGTCAAAGGAAGTTGGGAAAACAGATGAAGGGAGTGTGTTCCAGACTTTACCAGTAGAGTATATGTAAGACTGAGCATAGCGGTTAAGTCTGGGGTTGGAGAGTTGGACAGAGAAAGGATGAGAATGTGTAGAAAGGCGTGTCGCACGAGCTCTTCTCAATGGAGGAGGTATGCAACGAGAGAGTTCAGAAGAGCAGTGTCCGTTGTAATAGCGATAGTAAAGAGAGAGTGACGCAACAATTCGACGGGCAGAAAGAGATTGTAGAGAGTTAGTAAGAGCAGGAGAGTTGATGAGACGAAATGCCCTTGACTCCACCTTCTCTAAGAGAGCTGTATGTGTGGAACCACCCCAGATGTGCGAAGCATACTCCATACAGGGACGAACAACACCCCTATACAGAGCAAGCAACTGGGGTGGCGTGAAGAAATTCTGAAGACGCCTCAGAACACCCAACCTCTTAGAAGCTTGTTTAGAAAGAGAAGTAATGTGATCTTTCCAAGAAAGATCACGAGAAAAAGAAACACCAAGAATATTAAGGACAGATGAAGGTTTGAGTTGTGTGTTTTCGAAGAAGATATCATAGTTGTGTGGAAGATTGTGTCGAGTATAGAGATGGAGGAACTGAGTTTTTGAGGCATTGAAAACAACCATGTTTTCTCTGCCCCAATTTGAAATACGAGAAAGATCAGAGGTTAGTTGTTCCAAGGCTACCCTTCTCGAGTCTATCAACTGCTGTTGGGTGGGACGTTTTTCAAAATGGAAGGAATAATGAAGGGTGGAGTCATCAGCATAGGAGTGGATAGGAGATGAGGTGATAGAGAGAAGGTCATTAATGAAGAGTAGAAAAAGTGTTAAAAAAATAAAGACCCTGAGGAACACCACTGTTAATAGATTTAAAGGATGAACGGTGGCCGTCTACAACAGCTGCTATAGAACGACCGGAAAGGAAAATGAGCGAGAAGATCACAGAGAGAAGGATAGATACCGAAAGAGGGAAGTTTAGAAATCAAAGCTTTGTGCCAGACTCTATCGAAAGGCTTTCGATATGTCCAGCGCGACAGCAAAAGATTCACCGAAATGCCGAATAGCGGAGGACCAAGAGTCAGAGAGAAGGAAAGAAGATCACCTGTAGAGCGTTTCTTACGAAAGCCATACTGGCGATCAGAGATAAGATTAGAAGAATTGAGATGTTTCCAAATCTTCCTGTTAAGGATAGATTCGAAAACTTTAGAGAGAACGGAGGTCAAAGAAATAGGACGGTAGTTGGAGGGTTGAGAGGGGTCCCCCTTCTTCGGCACAGGTTGAATGAGCGCACGTTTCCAGCAAGAAGGGAAGGTTGAAGTAGAGAGACAAAGACGAAATAGTTTACCAAGGCAGGGTGCAAGCTCGGCAAGCACAAGTTTTGAGAACCACAGGAGGAATACCATCGGACCGTACGCCTTCTTAGTATTAAGCTCTGAGAGAGCAGAAATGACATCTTTAGAAGAAATTCTAATTTCAGGCATAATTGAGTTAGAGGGGGTTGAAGGAGGAGGAACAGCTCCGGAATCGTCTAAGGTTGAATTAGAGACAAAAGTTTGAGCAAAGAGTTCAGCTTTAGAAGAAGGTAAAACGGCAGTTGTGCCGTCGGAAGATATTAAAGGAGGGAAAGAGGAAGAAGCAAAGTTAGATATATATATATATATATATAATATATATATATATATATATATATATATATATATATATATATATATATATATATATATATATATATATATATATATATATATAATTCATACATAAAATCACTTGACAGCATATCTTTATCATTTGTTCATCAATAAGTATAAATTAATTTCTAATACATTTTACTAACATTATTAAGCATTTGTATTATTTTGCATATATAGTTAATTTTTTAGTTAATTTTTTTAGTTAATTTTTTATTCAAAAAACGATTTTCTGAATGCTTTAAAATTAACATGTAACGATATACATATACTACTGTATTCATTTATTTCTCTCTCTTAACATTTCCCCAAATAACACGTTTGCTTTTATAAATTCTATTCAATAGAAAGATGGGAAAACCTTGAATTACTTTAAGTAAAAATAATTGCCTTAATGATTCAATTCAAATCTGTTTTGATAAGGGTGAAAGAGCAGCAAAGAGAGAGAGAGAGAGAGAGAGAGAGAGAGAGAGAGAGAGAGAGAGAGAGAGAGAGAGAGAGAGAGAGAGAGAGAGAGAGAGAGAGAGAGAGAGAGAGAGAGAGAGAGAGAGAGAGAGAGAGAGAGAGAGAGACAGAGACAGAGACAGAGACAGACAGAGAGAGAGAGACAGAAAGAGAGACAAACAGAGAGACAGAGAGAGTGTGAGAGAGACAGAATTTTTTTTATTTTGTTGGTATATATATATATAATATATATATATATATATATATATATATATATATATATATATATATATATATATATATATATATATATATATATATATATATATATATATATATATATATATATATATATATATAATATATATATATATATATATATATATATATATATATATATATTGTCCATAGGAATTTGTCCATAAGAAGTTTTCTATTGGAATAGTTACCCATAAAATAGCTATTAAAATCAAATAGAAAACTACAAAGTAAGAGAAATAAAACATTAAAAAGAAGATATAAATAGATAGATAGATTGGTAGATTACTAAGGTAGATGCATGGCTGAGGAGCCTTTTTTAAGGAGAAGCTCAGCCCCGTATTCACAAGTTGAGTGGAGGTGGAATACTTTTGGTAACAGATATTTCGTTCTGTATTTAATAATAATAATAATAATAATAATAATAATAATAATAATAATAATAATAATAATAATAATAATAATAATAATAATAATAATAATAATAATAATAATAATATAGTAATAAACAGTCACTATATAGCAATGAAAATGCAATGAAAAGGACATACTAAAAACGGATAAACTTCTGTGGTGTGAGTACATTATATATATATATATATTATATATATATATATATATATATATATATATATATATATATATATATATATATATATATATATATATATATATATATATATATATATATATATATATATATATATTGGGGAAATTAATGTTTGTATTAGTTAAGGCTCAGATAAGCTGTTAATTTCCTACATATGCAATTTTAAAATTTTTAAAAATGTTGTTATATGGAAAATGCAATGCAAAATTTAGTCTAAAGTCATCGAACGGAAACAAACGAATAAAAACTTACTTTTCAAAGTTTCGGAAAAAAAATTAAAGTTCTTTGAAGAAAATTTTGCTTTCCCCGCCTAGGTTTGAAAAGTATTTTCCTCTTTCGATGAATTGGGTGTTGTTAGTTTTAACTCGTTGTTAAATTTCAGACAGTGAAAAATAATGTCTTCGACTTTTTCTTAAACAAATTTTGAAAAAACACTCCTCGCTCACGCGTTCAAATTATAGTTACGCTCAAAAGCAAAAAATGTTTCAATTCAAAGTCTCCACTCTAACTTTGGGCAAAATTATAAGTTTTTTAGTTAATGAAAATGAAGCCGAAGTCAGACACCGATTTCCACATTTTAGTTAAGAAATCTAGAATTAATCTACTACATTTAACTCGCTATTTCTATGTAATTCTAACAATGTATTAATAAGGTGGTATTTTTGTAGACATTGCCAATTGAGGAATAGGTTTCACTGAGAGGAAACGAGGATCCGGGGAGGAAGGGGGAGAAGGTAATAAGGCACGCTTTTTTCTCTGCTTATTTTTTGGGAGAAAATTGAGTGCAAATTGAGGGGAAATGAGGGGATTTTTGTTGGACATTTTTCCGGTTTTTCATCTCCACTTGCAGTAAATCTTGTGATTTTTCGGAAACACTTGTGATTTTTACTTCCGGTTCACACGCTCTTTCATAAGCTATTTGTGGCTTTTTCGAGTACTTTTCTGTTATTTTCTATCTCTTTCGGTTCGAGGAGAGCACTAGTGTCGGCGACAGCTGGCACTGATAGTATGGCTTATTGAAGTAACACTTGGTAACATTGCAATGTTGCAAAGCATTCTTGGTGAGGATGCCACACATGTATGTTCATGCGCACACGCACATGCAAACACACATGTCCCTGTGGCATCACGGCACTTGATCATCTTGACACTATTACGTCATCCGTCAGCCATCTTTGCATATAATAACGTTGTTTTGAATTTTCGTTCCTTTTTTTTTACTTCACTTTAGCGTCATCTATTGAGTGAAAATCAAACTTCTTCCAAAACTATTCAGACCGAAATTCGAACCCGGATCCTTATGAATGTCATTCCATGACGTTATTTACGAGCCAAACTGATTTATTCCTCAGAAAACAAAATTTGATCTATTTACGAGCAAATTTTTCTTATCTTCTTCGCATCTGATTTTGGTGGCTTGGAATAATTTATTTCTTTATCAATTATATAATCATGCTTGCACCATCGATTATATCCGACGAATTTATTACATAATATTTTAGATAAATTAATATTAGTACTATGAAATAAATTTATTTGTCGCTTTATTATTATCATTATTATTATTTATATTATTATTATTACTATTATTATTATTATTATTATTATTATTATATATTATTATTAATTATATTATTATTTTTATTTTAAAAAAAAAAAAAAAAAAAAAAATTATTATATATATATATATATATTATATATATATATATATATATTTATATATATATTATATATATATATATATATATATATATATATATATATATATATATATATATATATATATATATCTTCATCTTCATCATCATCTTCTCCCAGAAAAGGCTTTCAACAAGTCAGAGGAACCAGCACCTTTCTCAATCTGCTCTTAAAAATCCTCTCCCAGAGCTCTCTTAAAGATCCTGTTTTTAGGCTCAATGGTTTCAGTGTTAGTCCTTCAGTTTTCTAAACTCTCAGATGGAGTTTCACCCTTTCAGTTGGACTAGCATCGTTTTCCATCTAACCTCTAAAAGCTTTCTAAGAGAGCTCTCCAGAAGATTCTGCTTCTCGAAGCGTATGACTTTCCATGCTGGTTCGAGAGTTGTTGTAAACTCTTAGCTGAGTAATCACAGGGTAGGGTGTCTAGTCCTGTCGCCCTCGCTTTTGGTTCTTTTCACATGATCCGATCATGTCGCCGATATTTAAGCTCATGCTCTTGAAAATATATATATAATATATATATATATATATATATATATATATATATATATATATATATATATATAATATATATATATATATATATATATATATTATTATATATATATATATATATATATATATATATATATACTGCACCATTTCTATCATGATGCAGGGTGGTTTCGACTGCATAAAGTTTTCACATTCCTGCAATCGTACGTGGGAAGAAAGAAAAACTGTTTAAAAAGGTTCCCAGTCTCTAGAATCATGCAAAGAACTATTCTTCATTTGACTTGACTGCGACGATATAATCATCCTTTATTTACAAGAAGTTACCTGTGACTTAATTCTTTTTTTTCATTTTAATTTTTAATTTTCCATTAAACTGTCGAAAGTTCTTTGTATAGAAAGATGTGCTACTTCACCATATAATTTAATATAATTTATGTCAGTCTACTTTCGAAAAAAATACTGAAAAATAAATTTTTTTTTTTTTTTTAGCTTTAGTCAATTTTTCACGCATAATTCTACAAACAAACTCTGCACCCTCAGGAAGATCTCGAAGCCTCAAATCCAACAGCTTACCCTTCTCCTTTCTTCTCTTCTGACTTCCTTATGATGTTCCTAACTTTTCTCCTCCCATTTCCTTCTAAACACATTCACTTTCGACAGAAGTGGAATCATATATATATATATATATATATATATATATATATAATATATATATATATATATATATATATATATATTATATATATATATATATATATATATAATATAATATATATATATATATATATATATATATATATATATATATATATATATATATATATATATATATATATATATATATATATAAATATATATATATATATCCTCCTGCTTACTAATTTCCACTGGAGTTGGGAAACATCGGATCTTGGTGGTTAATGGCCGAAATGCCCGATACACGACGTTTGAAAGTGAACAATTAAAAGGATGTTTGGAAAGCAGAAAAATTGAGTGCGTTCCAGACTTTACCAGTTGAGTACATGCAAGATTGAGCATAGAGGTTAAGTCTGAGGTTGAAGAGTTGGACAGAGTAAAGATGAGAATGTGCTGAAAAGCCTGTCGACCGAGAAAAAGAAGCACCAAGAAAATTAAGGACAGATGAAGGTTTGAGTTGAGTGTTTTCGAAGATGTCATAGTTGTGCGGAAGATTGTGTCGAGTAGAAAGATGGAGGAATTGAATTTTTGAGGTATTGAAAATGACCATGTTTTCTCTGCCCTAACTTGAAATACGAGAAAGATAAGAAGTGAGTTGCTCCAAGGTCATCCTTCTTGAATGTATTAACTGCTGTTGGAAGTGGCGTTTTTCAAACTAGGAGTAATGAAGGGTGGAGTCAGCAGGATAGAAGTGGATAGATGATGAAGTAATAGAGAGGTCATTAATCATAACTGGAAAAATTTTAGGGAATAGGACAGAACATTGAGGAACACTACTATTAACAGAATTAAAGGATGAACGGTGGCCGTCTACAACAGCTGCTATAAAACGACCGGAAAGGAAATCAGAAAGAAGGTCACAGAGAGAAGGAAAGATACCAAAAGAGGGAAGTTTAAAAATCAAAGCTTTGTGCCAGACTCTATCGAAGGCTTTCGATATGTCTAGCACCTCAGCAAAAGGTTCACCGAAATGCCGAAGAGCGGAGGACCAAGAGTTAGAGAGATGGGAAAGAAGATCATTAGTAGGGTATTTCTTGTGAAAGTCATACTGGCGATCAGAGATAAGATTAGAAGAATTAAGATGTTTCAAAATCTTCCTATTAATTAAGGATAGATTCGAAAACTTTAGAAAGAATGGAGGTTAAAGAAATGGGACGGTAGTTAAAGAGTTGAGAAGGGTCCCCCCTTTTTCGACACAGGCTGAATGAGCGCGTTTCCAGCAAGAGGAAAGACAGAAGTAGAATGACAGACGAAATAGTTTACTAAGGCAGGGTGCAAGCTTGGAAGCACAAGTTTTGAGAATGACTAGAGGAGTACCATCAGGGCCGTACGCCTTCGTAGTATTAAGCTTAGAGAGAGCAGAAATGACGTCCTTAGGAGAAATTCTAATTTTAGGCATAGATGAGTTGGAGGAGGTTGACGGATGAAGAATAGCTCCAGAATCGTCTAAATTTGAATTAGCGGCAAAAGTTTAAGCGAAGAGTCCAGATTTTGAAGAAGGCAAAACCGCAGTTGTGCTGTAAGAATATACTAAAAGAGAGAAAGAGGAAGAAGCACCGAAATACCATAAACGTTTCCACGCAACGTTTCCTGCGGAAGACTTGAAAAAATTGAAGAAGATACAGAGATAAGGTGATTGGAGCAACCCAGTGGAAGAAAGATTTTAACAGTATATGAAAAACAAATAGAAGTTAGAAAAGTTCTAGTATGTTGGACTCATATCCAAGATGATCAGGGATACGAGTACGGAGTTGCAACAATTTCTCAAGGTCGTTTTGGATAGCAAAGAGAAAGGCACGTTCACCAGCTGTATCATGACAAGAAAGCCATTGGAAGTGGTGAACATTAAAATCGCCTAATATGATGACTTCAGAGAAAGGAGTAGAGATATTGTCTTATATTTTGGAGTTGATAGTCGAATAATTTAATATAGTTTGTTGAATTTATAGGAGATAAATAAGGGGAACAAATGAATTTAATCGTAGAATGGCAAGAGAGCCTGTCTAATAAGGTGGAAAATTCTTAAAACTCCAAATTAGAGACTCGAGAACAAACGACATCGTTGCGCACGCATGCACAACAACCGCCTTTAGCTGGAAATTGAGGATATAGACAGTATGAGAAAACAGGAAAGGGTTTACTATCAGAATAGTGCTCAAATATCTGAATTTCCGTTAAGAATAAGAGGTGAGATCTAGAAGAAGAGAGGTGATATTCAACAAAGTGGAAATTGGATTGTAGACCGTGAATGCTGCAGAAATTAATTAAAGAAATAGACATCAGGACAAGCTGGCTGCATACTCCTCCCGCCCCAAATCCCAATTACCATATGACATAACCATGTCATGTTTATGTATCTGAGCTAATTGTTTCATATCTGCGAGGCTATTCTAAGATGCCATTCAATGTATTTATAAATAAAAGCTTTCTTATTACATTGCAAATCTGTATCGTAATGTGATTTTATTTATGCGAAGATGTCATTAGATGATATTATTACATACAATTTCCATCTCATGACACCATTTTTTTTAATGAATCTTCATCCCCTTTTCTTCAAGCCACAACTTAAATTTATTTTTAAGCTGTCTCATTTTACATTTTTTATAATTTCCTTTAAGCGAGGACTTTTAAAGAAATATATTTAAACTATCTTATTTTAAATCTTCAGTTTATTTCGCGTTATAATTTCTGATATTTTATGTTTATGACTCACTTCATTTACTTATATTTACTTTAAAAGGAAAAAAATACTTAAGAAAAAAAAGGGGGAGAAAAATTTCTTATTAAATTTATATTTATGTTTATGCATCCATTACACTGAATCATGTAAAATGTATAAGGTCTCATCCGTCACTCGTACACCCACACATGCAATCACACATTCACATATACGCACATTTCCCTGAGACTATGGTGTCATGAAAATATGGTGGCACGACTCTTTGATGTCTCTACGCAGCCATCCTTGATTTCTCTTGACCATGTAGTTTCACAGCCTTATTTTCTGACCACTTGTTTTTCAGAACAGCCTCCTTGATTATTTTTCTTTCAGACAGGGAAAAATTATTGCTGAATTCAAATTTTCTCTACTTTATTTATACAAATGTTATAATCATTAGTTCAGATATGTTATTCATCATGCTTTGTCCCATACAACAGTAAGGAAAAGTATTTATGTAAATTTCTCGCTAGAGGGACTCAGACACGAGCGTGGATATTACCATCGAACCATCATATAGAAGTTTTTTGACGTGTTCACAGAAAAATAAGAGTAAAGAATCATTTTAAGATGTCATTACCAACTAATCGTACAAATATCAACTCCTTGTTGGGTCAGAGGTTTCCACGAATGTTTCTGTGGGGAAGGAACAGAGAGGCGGGGCATGTGCGCAAAAAATTCGGAATGATACGAATACGCTAGGGAGTGTACGTGAATCCTCGCGGGGATCAGGTGGGGGATCAGTGCATTCGGTGGATGGGGTAGAGGTGTGGAGGTGTCGAGAGCGCGATCCCCCAATATAATTAAAAATATTTTTTAAAAGTCCTTGATTAAAAGAAACTATAGAAAATGTAAAATGAGATAGTTTAAAATTAAGTTTCAGATTGAAGAAAATGGAATGAAGGTTCTAGGAGAAATATGAGACCATGTTACCATTAAAGAAATAAAGTCATAATCATGAGATGGAAATTATATGTTATAAAATCTACTAATGATGTCTTCGAATAAACAGAGTTATGTTATACGTCTTATGTTATACGTCACATGAGATGAGTCATAAACAGAGAATATCAGGACTTTGGTATTGATTGGCTACGAAACAGATATAAACCACGTGGTTATGACATCACAGACATGTTTATTTTGTAAATACTAAGCTTACTTTCAGAAAAAGGAAGTGCTCTGACCTCCATAGCTCTCCTACTGATTAAAATTTATGACCTCTTTTCAAAAATATCTCTAATAATTTCTGTAAATCTGCCTTTCCTCCTCTTATTCGCTCTGATGGTTCTGCAGCTATTCCTATCCTCTGTCAACCGCACACCCTCCTCCCAATTCTTTCCTCTATCCCTTAACAGCTCCCTGACATTACTCATCCAGCTTCCCCTCGGTCTCCCCCTTTCTCTTACACCCTCCACTTCTGAAACAAATACTTTTTTAGCCAATCTCTCTTCATTCATCCTACAAACATGTCCAAACCATCTCAGCATACTTCGTTCAGCTCTCTCAACCAAGCTCTTTCTCCATTCACACATTTCTTTTATTCTAACATTCCTGATTCTATCTCTTCTACCAACTCCACAAATCGCTCTTAGACCTTTTCATTTCGAAAACTTCTATTTTTTTCCTCTTTCTAGCGTTCAACCTCCATACTTCACTCCCATACATAACCACTGGTATACAACATGCCTTAAACATTCTCACCTTCACCTCCCTTGGTAACCTTCCTCTATCCCAAATATCCCTCAAACCGCCTAACACCTTCTCCCCTTCTCTTATTCTATGACAAACTTCATCACTCATACTTACATCAACCTCTCCAAAAATCACCCCCAGATACTTAAATACAGTGACTATCTCCAATTTCTCCCTACCTACTTTAATTTGTAAATCATCTTCCTCAACCACACCCCTCTCTCCTCCCTCCCCATTTTTCATCCACAGCAACTTTACTCTTGCCCGCATTTACTCTTAAACCCAAATCATCACAACCCTTTACAAACTCATCCACCAAATTTTCATGTGTTTCAGCCAAAAGTACTACATCATCCGCATACATCAATACATTTGCATCCCACATAACATGTTCCCTCATTCTCACCCCTTTCCCTATCCTATCCATTTTACTAACCACTTTATTAATAAATAAATTAAATAACCCCGGAGACATTACGCAACCCTGTCTCAGACCATTATTTACATCAAAAAACTCAGTCTCCATTATTCTTCACTCTCACACATGCCCTGCTATTCCGATATAAAGCTCTTATACCTTCCCGAACTTTCTCCTCAATATCATACTCATTCAGGACCTCCCACAGCTTATTCCTGTCTACCCTATCGTAAGCTTTTTCAAGATCCATAAAGCACATGTGCACATCCTTCTTTTTCTCTCTACTTTTCTCTTCAATTATTCTTAATGTAAAAACCTGATCCATACAACCCCTTCCTTCTCTGAAACCTCCTTGTTCCTCTCCTATTAACCCATCCATCCCTACCCTATTCAGTAAAATTCTTCCATACACTTTCTCCTACAACGCTAAGTAAACTTATCCCCCTATAACTCCCACACTCAAACTTATCACCCTTACCTTTATACAAAGGAACCACACATGCATCCTGCCAATCTTGTGGTACCACACCCGATTGTCAAACATAAATTAAATAATCTTAACATCCACTCTACCACACTCACACCCCTTCCAACAGCATTTCCCCACTTATTCCATCCAAACCCGTAGATTTACCTCTTTTCACTTTCCTCAAAGCTTTACCTATTTCTTCTATAAGGATTATCCCCTCAGACTCATCCACCATACCTCCCCTATCCCTCATAACATCTACACTCCTACCTCCCCTCACATTTAACAACCTACTAAAATACTCCATCCATCTTGCTCCAACCTCCTTTACTTCCTGTCTTATTTCTCCGTCGTAGCCCTTAATCCCCCCCTCCTCTCACCTCCCCTTTAATTCCTTGCCTTATTCACCTCCTTCCAAAACATCTTATTCCTTTCTGTAAATCCCTCCACTATTTTATTACCCCATTTTATATCTGCTCTTTCTTTCGCTCTTCTTACCTCTCTTTTCGCAATCCTCTTTTTATCTTTATAAGCCTCCCAATCCTCTATCCTATTTGTACCAAAAAAAATTTCAAAAGCTATCTTTTTATCTCTCACAACAATACTCACCTCCTCACACCACCATTCACTTCCTTTTCTTTTACACCTCCCTCCCACCCTTCTTATCCCACAAACATTCTTTGCACTTTCTACCTAAGATTCTCTTAACCTTCCCCATTCCTCCTCCACTCCCTCAACAACACATTCTTTTACCTCATCCCATCTTAACTTAATCTCTCTTCTAAATTGCTCCCCCACCCCTTCTTCCTATCCTATATAATATATATATATATATATATATATATATATATATATATATATATATATATATATATATATATATATATATATATATATATATATATATATATATATATATATATATATATATATATATATATATATATATATATATATATATATATATATATAGAGAGAGAGAGAGAGAGAGAGAGAGAGAGAGAGAGAGAGAGAGAGAGAGAGAGAGAGAATGACAGATGTTATTATTCTCTTGGGAAATATTACAATGAAAGAATTTGTTGATAGATCTTTCTGTGAGAGACAAAGAAACGTTTCTTGATTCCCTTTGCCATGTGAAATTAAAGTGTCATAAATCAATTTAAGAGTTTTCTGTTTTTGCAGTTTCAAACAGATCAGTTAACAAAAATAAAACTACAGTAAAAGAAACTACTCCTCCTTTTAAAATAATGATAATAATAATAATAATAATAATAATAATAATAATAATAATAATAATAATAATAATAATAATAATAATAATAATAATAATAATAATAATAATAATAATAATAATAGTAATAATAATGATAATATTTACATATATTATCATTAATTATTTGTATTATTATTATTAATGTTATAATTTCTCTAATTAATATTATAATTTCTCTTAAAATTTTTAAAAAACTTTTATTCTTCTAATTGCTGACCGATTTTGTCCTTCAATTTCGGACATCATCAGAGCTTGGATTCTACAAGATAATTTATTTTAACATGTTAAGCCAAAAGTTAATTACGATTATAAATTTTGAAAAATTATTAACAAAGTAGATATTAGTTTTTGACTTCACATTAGGAGTTCCGAATTTAAAATGATAGTTTCAAACTTTGGTATGTCCCATCTGTCAATCAATCAGTCGCGGAACCAGTAAATTTCCAGATTTTTGTATCCTGTCCTATACTTTCAAACGCCTTTCTCTTCCAAGAAGAGACTTTTGAAACACTTCGATACTGCAAGCTAGAGGGATCTTAAGTCAAACTTCATTGATTTTACTTGTAGTGACTGTTGCTTTGGCGGTGGAGATCTATCGCAATGAGCAATACACATGAAGGAGGTGAATTTCTCAGGTATGGAGTCGTTCATCCGATCATACCCTTTTCTTAACCTTTGAATAAAACCAACAAATTTTTGATTAACTTTAATGTTACCCTCAAGGATTATCATAGTCACCAAACTCTTAACCCTACAAATTTTAAATTTTTCGTCAAATTCGTATACATAATATATTCTCCGCAAATTTATTTTACTTGTCAAAAAGTGTAACAATATTTTTACTCTTCTCTTTCTTATTGAACTTATTTAAAACTATCTCCTCTATTCTCTCCTATCTCCTCCTCTTTGTTTTTTCTTGTTTCTTCAGATGACTTCAAGACCGCATTGCCTTATTGAAAAGTTTAAACTCATTCCTCATTCATTATCTCTAACAGAACAAGAAAATTGTTATTATTACTCCTGCATCTCATCCTCTAAATTTTTATGCTAAATAGAATTTTTTTTAACAATGCAAATTCTGTTCTTTCTTTTATTAATATACTAAAATGGCGTATTGCTCTTTCGATATTCAATCTGATATCTCGTTTCTTCCGTTCTTGTTTTCTGCTTTGGAAAATATTTTTTGCTGAAAATGTAAACTCATTTAGTCCGAATCAGAGAAGGGCGAGTCTTCTCAATCCTATATTTATCGCCATATCGCATTAACTTTTTTTATACCTATTCATAACCGGAAAATTTAATAACTTTTAAACATTTCTAATTTAATAAGTTTGACATATTTTAATCTTTAATTATAAGTATGAATCCTCTCTACAAAGGATATTAGATTTTAGCTTAAGGTTAAACTTCATTACGAATTTAGAAATGTATATATTTGTCGTTAAAACACTTCATATACTTATAAGAGTTTATAAATTTCGTTGAGAAAATTTGAATTAAAATCTTAAATAAAACTTTCCTTTGTTAAGTAAC
>SEYY01024845.1:65000-95000 GCA_009176605.1 Armadillidium nasatum | reverse complement strand
GTAGTGTCCGTTGTAATAGTGATAGTAAAGAGAAAGTGATGCAATAATGCGACGGGCAGAAAGAGATTGGAGAGAGATAGTTAGATGAGGATAGTTGATGAGACGAAAAGCCCTAGACTCCACCTTCTCAAGGGAACTTTATGAGTGGAACCACCCCAGATGTGCGAAGCATATTCCATGCAAGGGTGGACAATATCCCTATACAGAACAAGCAACTGGTGTGGCATGAAGTAATTCTGAATGCTCCTCACAACACCCAACCTCTTAGAAGCTTGCTTAGAAATAAAAGTAATGTAATATTTCCAAGAAAGATCTCGAGAAAAAAATACACTGAGAATATTAAGAATAGATAAAGGTTTGAGTTGTGTTATTTCGAAGAAGATGAAACCAGTATTGTGTCAAGGGGAGAGATGGTGGAACTCAGTTTTTTTAGGCATTGAAAACAACCATGATCTCTCTGCCCCAATTTGAAATGGGAGAAAGACCAAAGATTAGTTGCTCCAAAGCTATCCTTCTCGAGTCTATTAACTGCTGTTGGGAGGGGCTTCTTTCAAACTGGAAGGAGTAATGAAGGGTGAAGTCATCAGCGTAGGAGTGGATAGGAGGTGAGGTAATAGAGAGAAGGTCATTAATGAAAAGTAGAAAAAGTGTTGTGGATAGGACAGAACCCTGAGGAACAAGGATGAATGGTGGACGTCTACAACAGCTACTATAGAGCGACTGGAAAGGAATTTAGAAAGAAGATCACAGAGAGAAAGATAGATACTGAAATAGGGAAGTTTTAAAAAAAAGCTCTGTGCCAGACTTTATCGAAGGTTTCAACATGCCCAGCTCGACAGCAAAGGTTTCACCGAAATGCCGAAGAGCGGAGGACCAAGAGTCAAATAGAAGGGAAAGAAGATTATCAACAGAGAGTTTCTTACGAAAGCCATACTGGCGATCAGAGATAAGACTAGAAGAACTGAAATATTTCAAAATTTTCCTATTAAAGATAGATTCGAAAACTTGAGAGAGAGCGGAGGTCAAAGAAATGGGACGGTAGTTGAAGGGTTGAGAGAGATCCTCCTTCGGCACAGGCTGAATGAGCACACGTTTCTGCAAGAAGGGAAGGTTGAAGAAGAGAGACAAAGACGAAATAGTCTACCAAGGCAGGGTGCAAGCTCAGAAGCACAGGTTTTGAGACCCACAGGAGGAATACCATCAGGATTGTACGCCTTCTAAGTATTAAGCTCAAAGAGAGAATTAATTCTAATTTTAGGCATAAATGAGTTGGAGGGGGT
Organism: Armadillidium nasatum; assembly: GCA_009176605.1. Taxonomy (NCBI): domain Eukaryota; kingdom Metazoa; phylum Arthropoda; class Malacostraca; order Isopoda; family Armadillidiidae; genus Armadillidium; species Armadillidium nasatum. Next base: position 93,720 of record SEYY01024845.1, on the reverse strand, counting down.
TGAAGGAGGAGCAATAGCTACTGAATCGGCTAAAGTTGAATTACAGGCAAAAGTTTGAGGGAAAATTTCAGCAGTTGTGTCGTCGGAAGATACTAAAGGAGGTAAGTAGTAAGAAGCAAAGTTAAATTTGACATTTTTTGCAAAATGCCAGAAAGAGCGAGAAAGGAACCAGAAAGATTATTGCATTTGCGGCAAAGAAAAGATTTTTTTCGTGTTCCGATGAAATGAAATAATAGTTGTGACTTTCTGGAGTTTGAAGACAACGGTAATCCCTCAAGGAAACATCCCTGCGGCGGATAGCACGAGAACAAGCAGAGTTAAACCAAGGTTTGTTAGGTTTAGTTGAAGAGAAAAAATGGAATGTACGCCTCCATGCCAGAGAAAATCACCTCGGTAATGCGTTCTGCACACTCCGAGGAATCCCTTCCACAGAAGCAATTATCATTCCACGGCAAATCAAAGAAGTATGACCAAAAGTCAGACCAGCTTGCGGCACCGAAATGCCACAAACGTTTCCTTTCAATAGAAGGGAGTCCTTTCTGAGGAAGACTTGAAGAGATAGAAGAGGATACAGAGATAAGATGGTGGTCGAAGGAACGCAGAGGAGAAAAGAGTTTAACAGTATAAAAAGAAGGATTAGAAGTTAGAAAAAGGTCTAGAATGTTGGGTTCATCTCCAAGACGATCAGGGATACGAGTAGGGAGCTGCACTAACTACTCAAGGTCGTTCTGGATAGCGAAATGGAAGGCATGTTCACCAGCTGTATCATGAAAACTAGAAGAAAGCCATTTGCTGTGGTGAACATTGAAATCATCTCATATGATGATTTCAGAGAAAGGAGAAGAAGAGAGAATGTGTTTTAAGCTCTCACTTGTATTCTGCCTAAGATCTTTGAAACCCTTCTCAACTCTCATTTCTTGGATCATCTGGAGTCTCACTCTCTTCTTTCTAATCATCTGTATGGTTTTCGGCGCTCGAAGTCTGCTGGTGAAATACTTTCCTAACTCACAGATTAATGGTCTTCTGCCCTTAGGGACCATGGGAAGACTTGTGTGGTACCGCTTGACATATCTATGGCATTTATTTGACCGTATGTAACATGCGTCATTGCTCTCCAAGCTCCCTCCTTTGGGTTTCCTTCTTCTTTTTGCTTACTAATGTCTAGCTTTCTTCCTAATCATTCAATTTCTGCTGTTATTGATGAGGAGATTACTTCTTCCTTCTCTGTCAGTAGTGGTGTTCCTCAGGGTTCTGTCTTGTCTCCTACTCTCTTTTTACTTTTCATTAATGATCCTCCCAGTTGCTCGTCTAACCCTATCCATTCATATGCCGATGATTCAACTCTCCATTCTTCTATTCATTACAAATCTGTTCCCTCCTTTACATCTAGATGTCTCTCGTCTTCATCTTTCCGATTCCATTCTTGCAGATCTGGATAGAATTTCCCAGTGGGGTTGTCTCATCCTTGTAAAATTCAACTCTTTAAAAACTCAACTTCTAGATATCTCCCTCTCAAAGACACCTCCTAACTTTTCTATATCTTTTTTGATGGTTCTCCAGTCTCTCATATTGACATTATAAATATTATTAGCCTTTACATAAGCATCACAATGGTTGCTAGGGCAGCCTCAAAGAAGCTGTTCCGCTCTTACAAATTAACTTGACCCTGTCTCTGTGACGTGACGTTGGTGCCCTGTCTCTTTTCTATAGATACTACAGCGGCAAATTCTCGAGGGAACTGTGGACTTGCATACCTCCACGTTTACGGCGTCCTCGTAGCACAAAAGAAGCATTATCTGCACATAAATATTGTGTAGACGTAGGAAACTTCAGGCTTGTTCGTTGTGGTGCCTTCTTCATTTCAGCCACCTCCATTTTGTGGAATTCTCTCCCATCTTCCGTGTTTCTGCTGAATTTAATCTTCTTTCCTTTAAAGCCCACGTCTGTGCTCACTTACGAAATTTGCGTTAGGTGCGTCTTGTGGGTTGTATTATCTTTTCTATTCCCTCCTTGAATTGGGACTTGCTCGTGAGCTGTGGTGATATATATATATATATATATATATATATATATATATATATATATATATATATATATATATATATATATATATATATATATATATATATATATATATATATATATATATATATATATATATATATATAATAACGGTCAAATTTTTTGAAACTTGGAAAGTTTTCTATGTTAATTACTTTCCAACTTTCAAAAATTGCGCCACCATATATATATATATATATATATATATATATATATATATATATATATATATATATATATATATATATATATATATATATATATATATATATATATATATATATATAGGGGCCTTTTTAATCCCATATCTTCTAACGGTTATATGCTGCGGAATTCCCATGTTCTTTCTTGAGGTTGCATTAGGACAATATTTTGGTACTGGTGGACTAACTCTCTGGAAAATATCACCAATATTTAAAGGTAATTTCAAGTAATACTCATATATATATATATATATATATATATATATATATATATATATATATATATATATATATATATATATATATATATATATATATATATATATATATATATATATATAAATGACTAATTAAAACCATGGAGTGAATAGTTCACATTTCAATTCTGCTGCTGGGGATTCGAACCCTACCTCTTAGCAGGTAATATAGATTGTTACCTCTGCATTATGACACTTCAAAAGGAAATCGTTAAGAGAAAGCTCATGAACAACCACCATGTAGACTAACTCAAAGGACCTCGCCGAGTGCACTCAAGCCGCAGGAAAATAAGGTCAGAGACTATCCACCATTTGCACCAGAACATATTTGTAAGTATTACAAGTTGGCTAGCTAGTGATTCACTATTGAATTCTGGTTTATATTGGTTAATGTAGATGACTCTAGAATTCGTAAAGAAATATGATCTGTAGCGGTGTCTAAGATAGAGAAGTATTGTTCCACTATTTGATTTGGCTCCAATACTTATTTTCACTAAACCTAAATGAAAAGTAGAAAAAGAGTTGGGGATCAGACAGATCCTTGAAGAACACCACTATTAATATATTTAAAGGAAGAACGATGTCCGTCTACAACAGCTGCTATAGAACGACCAGAAAGGAAATCAGAGAGAAGGGTAGATTCCGAAAGAGGGAAGTTTGGAAATCAAAGCTTTGTGTCAGACTCTATCGAAAACTTTCGATATGTAAAGCGCCACACATAAGATTCACCGAAATGCCGAAGCATGGAAGACCAAGAGTCAGAGAGAAGGGAGAGGAGATCACCAGTAGAGCGTTTCTTACGAAAGCTATACTGGCGATCAGAGATAAGATTAGAAGAATTGAGAAGTTTTCAAATCTTCCTGCTAAGGATAGATTCGAAAACTTTAGAGAGAACAGAGGTTAAAGAAATGGGACGGTAGTTAGAGGGTTGAGAGGGGTCCCCCTTCTCCGACACTAGCTGAATGACTGCACGTTACCAACAGGAAGGGAAGGTTGAAGTAGAAAGACATAGACGAAATAGTTTACCAAGGCAGAGTACAACCTCGGAAGCACAAGTTTTGAGAACCACAGAAGGAATACCATCAGGACCGTACACCTTCTTAGTGTTAAGCTCAGAGAGAGAACAGAAATGACGTTTTTAGAAGAAATTACAATTTTAGGCACAAATGACTTGGAAGGGGTTGAAGGAGTAGGAACAGCTCCGGAATCGTCTAAGTTTGAATTAAAGACAAAAGTTTCAGCGAAAAGTTTATTTTTAGATGAAGGCAAAACGGCAGTTGTACCGTCAGAAGATACTAAAGGAAGGAAAGAGGAAGAAGCAAAGTTAGAGTTGACATTTATTTGTAAAATGCCAGAAGGAACGAGAAGATTCCGCATTTTAAACTGAGAAATGAGTTTTAGTGTTATGTAGAACAGATTTTGCATGATTCCGAGATGAAATATAAGTTGCGTGAGTAATGGAGTTTGAAGACGACGGTAGTCCCTGAAGGCAGTATCCCTGCGTATGATTGCACGAGAGCATGTAGAGTTAAACCAAAGTTTGATTGGTTTAGTAGAAGGGAAAGAATATGGAATGTACGCCTCCATGCCAGAAAGAATCACCTCAGTTATACGCTCTGCATACTCCGAGGGACCCTTCTCACGGAAACAGTAATCATTCTATGGAAAATCAGAAAAGTACAGCCGCAAGTCAGACCAGTTTGTGACACCGAAATTCCAGAAACGTTTCCTCGCCGAAGGCGGTGCCGTTCTTGCGGAAGACTTGAAGAGACAGTATAAGATACGGAGATAAGAAGGTGATCGAATGTACCAAGAAGAGGAAAGAGTTTAACAGTTTAAGGGGAAGGATAAAAAGTAAGGAAAAGATCAAGTATGTTGGGTTCATCACCAAGGCGGTCAGGGTAGGGAGATGCAGCAACAGCTCAAGGTTGTTCTGGATAGAAAATTGGAAGGCAAGTTCACCAGCTGGATCTTGAGAACTAGATGAAAGCCATTGGCGGTGGTGAACATTGAAATCATCTAAAATGATGATTTCAGAAAAGGAGAAGAAGAAAGAATGTGTTCTATTTTGGAGCTAAGATGGTCGAAGAATTTTGGATAGTCTGTAGAGTTAGAAGATAAATAGACAGAACAGATGAATTTTGTTGTAAAGTTGCAGGAAAGTTTTAGCCATTAAGTAGAGTATTCAGAAGACTCCAAATTAGAGACACGAGAACAGACAACATCATTGCACATATGCGCAACATCCGCCTTTGGCTGAAAATTGAGGATAGAGAGATTAGGAGGAAACAGAGTAGGGTTTGTAGTCAGCACACTCAGAATCCCGAATTTTGGTTAAGAACAAGAGATAAGGTCTAGAAGAAGAGAGGTGGTGTTTGACAAAGTGGAAATTAGAAAAGAGACCGCGAATGTTGCAGAAGTTAATGGGAAAGGAGACCGTGCACCAGAGCAAGTCGCATACAGGTCTTGGTGGCACCAACCCCATCACCGGAGGCCACCAACTCCCAAGTGGTCACGTGGGAAGAAGTGGATGATTGGCATTCTTTGGATGCCGCCCCTCGAAGCATCTCCGAGGCAGTTTTATGTTTTGCTATTTTGAAGTAAATTTAAAGGTTATGTACGAGTAAGCACTTGTAAATTGGTGGGAACATGAGAAAGGAGTCGGGGAAAGGGGAAATGGGGGCATTGACACTCCATATATATATATATATATATATATATATATATATATATATATATATATATATATATATATATATATATATATATATATATATATATATATATATATGTGCGTGTGTGTGCTTATGTGTTGATGCATGCGTGTTAAGGTTCATTTTCCTATTAACACATATTTTACATAATAGATATTTAAAAGTTGTTTATATGTTTTGCAACCAACCATTTTGAAGACCTCTCTTTCATATATAGCCAATTATAATAGAAATTTTTTTTCCTGTTCTGTTTATTGCAGTTTATTTGTGTTCATATTGTGTTTGTTAATTTATTTAATATTTGTATATTAATTTATTCAATATTTTCTTTCGGTTTGCAGTAATCAGTCTTGATAATGGCTTTTGTATAAATTTTCACAAGCCGAAACATAGAGTTTTTTAATTTACAGTTATATATATATATATATATATATATATATATATATATATATATATATATATATATATATATATATATATATATATATATATATATATATATATATATATATATATATATATAACTCTTTAAAACTATTAAATAAAACGATAAAATGTAAAAGAAATTAAGACATTTTAGCAAAATATGTTAAAACACATTGAAAATTAAGTAGAAGGGTTAAAACGACGCGAAACGTTTCAAAGCTAAAAGCTTCCTTATTCAATTGCTAATGAAGAGAAATGAGCACTCTCGGCCAGCTCGAGACGAAAGAGAAGGGGCGGGGACTTCACAAAAATAGGACCGGGCTCAATTTGTAAGTTCACGAACAGTCCGACGTTCAACCAAAATGGACTTCAGGAAATTGTAAGTGATGTCATCCATGTCAAAATATCCGGAGGAAGAATTAAAGTTTTGTATAAATTTCGGGAGGTAGATTTTCCAAGAAAGCCTACCTCTCGAAATCAATTACTGAATTCCTTTATAGAACACCTTGATTATATAAAAAGAAATATTATTTTCAATACTTTCTCTCGTTCCCAAAATCTTACAGATCCGGTTTTCATGGATGATGAAATCGAATTCGTTTACCAACAATTTCTGTCCCTAGGATACAACCGGAATTACATTCAAAGACAATACTATAAAGCCCACGCACGTTTCTATGGTAATAATATTTTAGAACTCCATAATCTCCCTACAAATATTATAGTCATTCCTTATGCCAACTCTTTATCCGAACTGCGGTTTACCTTAAAACATATATTTAACATTCGTATTATATTATATTTACAACAGCCACAGAAGAAGCTGGGAGAGTATATAAAATTCCCTGTAAGACTTGTCCTATGTCATACATTGTTGAAACATTAAAAACCCTATCAATTCGTGTCTCCCAACACAAAGCTCACGTGAGGAGATTTACCCACACTAATGTCATTTTTCTTCATATCACGCAACAACAATCAATTGATTGGGACACTGCTTCCTTTGTTTTCTTCTCCAAGGCGAAAAAGACTAACCGTTTCATTGAATCTTTTTTTTTTAAATTTATACAAAACTTTAATTCTTCCCCCGGATTTTTTGACATGGATGACATAATTTACAATTTCCTGAAGTCCATTCTGGTTGAACGTCGGACTGTTCGTCAACTTATAAATTGATTCCCGTCTTATTTTTGTGCGTTTGCATGTGCGAAGTTCCTACCCTTTTCTTTCGTCTCGAGCTGGCTGTGACTGATCATTTCATTTCATTCGCCATTGAATAAGGAAGCTTTTAGCTTTGAAACATTTAGCGTCGTTTTAACCCTTCTACTTAATTTTTACCTGTGTTTTAACATATTTCTTAAAATCTCTTAATTTCTTTTACTTTTTATCGTTTTATTTAATGGTTTTAAAGAGTGCGAGTGAGATTACTGCTCTTTAATTTATTTGTATCATATATATATATATATATATATATATATATATATATATATATATATATATATATATATATATATATATATATATATATATATATATATATATATATATATATATATATATATATATATATATATATTATAATATTTTATATATTATATATATATTTTTTTTATTATATATATTTATATTATATATTATATATATTATATATATATATATATATATATATATATATATATATATATATATATATATATATATATATATATATATATATATATATATATATATATATATATATATATATATATATATATATATATATATATATATATATATATATATATATATATATTATATATATATATATAATACACTTTTCACCTTTCCCACTCTCGTAGAGTGGTGTCCACCACAATTTCCATACACGCATATCCACACCCTATCTCTCATCCTCCCTCATCTCCGCCCTACGCAGCTCTCATACCCTCTTATAAACTTGACCCCTTTCCCCCATCTCCCTCACCCGATGTATTCATCTCAATTTTGGCCTTATTTTCCCCCCTTTCCCTCCACTTCGGATCTAAGCACTCTGTCCACCATCCTGTCCTCATTCTTTCTAAGTAGATGCCAAAACCTCCTTAATGCATCCTCCACTGCTCAATCCACCATTCCACTACTTCATCCACACATTTCCCTTGTTGTTTTCTTTCTAATCTCATCTATCCATCTCAAACCACATATCGCTCTCAGTCCCTTCACCTCAAACACTTTCAATCTTTTCCTCTCCTAAACATTCATCATCCATTTTTTAGCACCCATACATTACAGATGGCAATTACATGCACTCAAAGATTCTTACATTTATATCATTAGATATTCTCCCTCCTTCCATACTCCCTTTAATTCTCCCATCACTTTCATTCCATCCACCACTCTATTCTTATTTTCTTTCATCCCCCCTTTTTCCTTCACTAACGTTCCCTGATATTTGAACTCTTCCACCCCCTTAAATTTCTTTTTCACCACCTCTACACCTCCTAATTCCTCCCCTCTCACCACCTCATCCCCATCCCCAAGCCTCATAACTTTACTTTTTTGTGGCATTTCCTTTCAATCTCTTGTTTGCGCATTTCTACTCAAACTTCCTCATCAACATTCTTAAAATTTTCCCAGACTCCATCACCAACAGCGCATCAACCTGAAGCTGCAAGACATTTACCTACCATTCACCCCCCATACTTCTCAACTTAATACCCTTCATTCCCTTTTCATTCCATTAATTACCTAATCCATTAACAAATTAAACAACCACTCTTGTCTCAGCCTCACTCCTGCGATAAACCTATTCGTAAGCTCCCTATTCACCCTCACTCTCGTTCTACTATATATATATATATATATATATATATATATATATATATATATATATATATATATATATATATATTAAACCCTTATAATTTCATAGATCACTACATATGTGGTGGTGATGTGTAAAAAAAAAATATATATATATACAGTATATATATATATATATATATATATATATATATATATATATATATATATATATATATATATATATATATATATATATATATATATATATATATATATATATATATATATATATATATATATACACACATTACAGGTGTTGGATGGGGATCAGTTGTTATGGCTGCATGGTTGAATATATATTATATTATCGTTTTATGTTGGGCTTTGTTTTATTTCGTTATGTCTCTCAGAACAGGTATATATATATATATATATATATATATATATATATATATATATATATATATATATATATATATATATATATATATATATATATATATATATATATATATATATATATATATATATATATATATATATATATATATATATATATATATATATATATATATATATATATATATATATATATATATATATATATATATATATATATATATATATATATATATATATATATATAGATGAAATAAATGAATATCATGAATAAAAAATGTCTAGTCCCTTCCTCTCTTTTCCTCATTCCATACACTCTTGTATAATATTGTCTGGACACAAAAACCCATAACTAACTTTTTGTTTTTCTTATATAAAGGTCATACATAATAACAATTTTTCAAAAGTTAACAACGTAAAATAAAATTGTGTCCATTTAGAGCAACGAAGTAATCCATATTTGTCTGTTTACAATCCTTAACGGTAACCAGTCGGTATCTTCCCTTCTCTCTGAATTACTTTTTGGTCGTTCTATAGCAGAAGCTGAAGACGATCACTGGTCATCCTTTAAATTTATTAATAGTGGTGTTTCTACGAGATCTGTCCTATCCCCACTTATTTTTCTTTATTTTGACCTTTAAATCATCCATCCATTCCTATCCCGACGACTCCACCTTTCATAACTACTTTCATTTTGAAAAACGATCCACCCAACATCTAGGAGGGAGGCTTTGGTGCAACTATCCTCTGATCTTTCTAGAATTTCAAATTGGGAAGAGAAAACATGGTCACTTTCAATGCCTTAAAAACTCAGATTCTTTATCTTTGTACTTCGCATAACCTTCCACTTAACTATAAATCTTTGAAGACACTCAACTCAAACCTTCTTCTGTACTGGTTTTCCTTGATGTTTCTTTTTCTCGTGATCTTCCTTAGAAGAATCACATTATTTTTCTTTCTAAACAAATTTCTAAAAATTTGGGTGTTTTGAGGAGTCTCTTTCTGCTTTTCGAATAGTTGAGTCACTCTATTTCATTTGCATCTTAAGTTGCTTTTCTGAACTCATTAGTCACATAAATCCTAGGTGAGAAGGTTCTTATGGGACGCATTTCTACACTGTCTCATCCTTTCTCTGTTCTATTCCCTGACTTAAGACTTAACAGTTATGCTCAACCCTACGTGTACCCTACTGGTAATATCTGTAGCACACTCCTTTTATCTATTTTTCCCAATTTCCTTTGATTGCACACCTGCAAACACTGTGTATCGGGGCATATCAGCCTTCAATTTGGCTTTGATTCTGTGAATTTCCCAACTCTGGCTTAAATTAGTGGTCGTTTTTCATTTATCAAGAACATTTCTCTAATTTAGACCGAACTTTTATGGAGTACACTTCACATTTTTAAGACGATCTCGCTCATACAGATTTATTTCACCTTGAAGGTATGGAGCTAAGGGGTTTTAGTCACATCAATTCAGCTACTCCCAATTGACTCCATTGTCTTTTCTCTAGGTTCTGATATGTTGAATCTCTTTCACCTTATATCATCGCTATTACAACGGGTACTTCTCTTTTGAATTAGATGCTTGCATACCTCTTCCTTAGAGAAGAGGCAGTACAACTCAACTTTAAACAAGTCTTTCGTTTTTGATCTTCCATTAGACAGTTTACCTTCACGCTAAAAATAATATATTCACCCTTTTTGCCTATTAATTTTTATTTTTTATTCTGACTCTATCGTGTTGAAAATATCCTTTCCTTATTTATCAATTACTTATTCAGTAATTATTTCTTCTGTTTGTTTTCATTTTTGGTCCCTCATTATTGATTCTATAATTCAGTTTCATATTTCAAAATGAATATTAGCCTCTTAAGATAGTATTGAAAATGGTCATTCTGATCTATAGGTCTATAGATTAATTAATCTGTCGGTATTTGTTTTTAAAAATTTCCACATAATTTCTTGTATTTTACAACCATTTTGTGAGTTCTTTGACATTTTCATCTTTTGTCGTGAATGTTGATCTTTTTTAATCCTTATTTAATTTTTCAGTTAAAAATTTTAGTCACATGATGAATTCAACTTTCAGAGTATGAAAATAGTAATGTAATTTTATTTCAGAATTACCATGGGGAAGTTGTGGTAATTGGTGGAACAAAGAGACTTGCGTTTCCCCATACGATAGACTAAACCTCACCTGCTGGAGCGAAGGATACGACTCTAATTCTAATCAAACTTTTTGTGAACTTCATAATATGACCAGAGTTAATGTTTTAAATTTAACAGATCCAATTAAAGAATATTGGGAGTAAGTCAACAACTTTTTTACTTTATAGCATTTTTAAATTCATTAATAGGAATTATCTACTTATTTCTTTAAGGTTAAACATTTTTCTGTCATTATTATTATTATTTTTATTATTTTTATTATTATTATTATTATTATTATTATTATTATTATTATTATTATTATTATTATTATTATTATTATTATTATTATTATTAATAATAATAATAATAATAATAATTAATATATTATTATTATTATTATTATTATTATTATTATTATTATTATTATTATTATTATTATTATTATTATTATTATATATTATTATTATTATTATTATTATTATTATTATTATTATTATTATTATATATTATTATAATTATTATTATTATATATTATTATTATTATTATTATTATTATTATTATTATTATTATTATTATTATTATTATTATTATTATTATTATTATTATTATTTAGGAAATCAATGTCAGCATTCGTTTAATAATTATATATTTACCTTCTAAACTTTTAAATATTTCTTTTTTTTTCTGTTAAGAAGATATTCTTTTAAAATATTATTCTACAAGAGAATAAATAACCTCCATATAAAATTCGAAACATATTTTTAAAATATTTCTTCTCACACATTTCGTCTTCTAACTTGGAATATTTTCTCTTAACAATTTTTAAAACAATAATTTTGAATAAAAATATAATAAAATGACAATCGCAAACTTGTTTCTTAAAATATTTAAAATTATATTAAGTTTGAGCGACATAACAATAAATTTAATAATCAGGTTCCTAATTTCTATTATAGAAGGCCTCCGCAATATTTAGTTTTGAAATTCACCATGAATAGAGAATTTTGAAGTTTGTAAATAAATCTGAGATTGACAGTGGTCTAGTGGTTAAAGTATGAGCATGTTGCCGAAATATTGCTAGTTGAAATCCTCTATTGTGTTCATAATAGTAAACATTATGTGTATGTAAATGTATTAAGGTAATGAACTTAAATATGATGGACCTTTTCTGCGTGCTTAATACTGGACATTGCGGTTTCTAGGGCAGGACAAGCTTAGCAAACCGCTGCCTGAAATTAAAAATTGCTCGTGACACTCTGAAATCAGTCTAGAAAATCATCGATAAAATATCGAAGCATGCTGATCTCGCTGACAGGTTGTGGCCTTCTTGTGAGAAGAAGTAAAAAAAAAATCCATGAAATAAATCTATTCTGAAGGGTTATTTTGCCGTGTTCTACATGGAAACCTCATATATCTTACTAGGTTCAAATCTGTGTTGATACTCTTTGTCTGATAATCTATCGCATCCGATAGATTATCGAACGAACAGTCAAACCCTGGGCAATTTAAATGGTGCACAATGTGATAACTGTCAGATGTGGTTTCTTATTTGGAATACCAGGGTGAGAGTTGTTTTGATTTATGAAATAATCCTTCTTTAATTTTCTGATTAGTAGTGGGTTTAATGTAGGTATTCAGAATTAAGGATCTTAATTTTAATATATAAGAAAATTTATTATATTGTCTAGAGAAGTTTCAAGAGTAAATTTCAAGGAAATAAAGAAATATCATTAGAGATTTTTTAAAAAATATATATATATATATATATATATATATATATATATATATATATATATATATATATATATATATATATATATATATATATATATATATATATATATATATATATATATATATATATATTCGGCATTTCGGTGAATCTTTTGCTGTCGCGCTGGACATATCGAAAGCCTTCGATAGAGTCTGGCACAAAGCTTTGATTTCTAAGCTTCCTTCTTCCGGTATCTATCCTTCTCTCTGTGATCTTCTCGCTCATTTCCCTTCTGGTCGTTCTACAGCAGCTGTTGTAGACTTCCACCGTTCTTCCTTTAAATCTATTAACAGTGGTGTTCCTCAGGTTTCTGTCCTATCACCAACACTTTTTCTACTTTTCATTAATGACCTTCTCTCTATCACCTCATCTCCTATCCACTCCTATGCTGATGACTCCACCCTTCATTATTCTTTCCAGTTTGAAAAACGTCCCACCCAACAGCAGTTGATAGACTCGAGAAGGGTAGCCTTGGAGCAACTAACCTCTAACTAATTGGGGCAGAGAAAACATGGTTGTTTTCAATGCCTCAAAAACTCAATTCCTTCATCTCTCTCCACTCGACACAATCTTCCACACAACTATGATATCTTCTTCGAAAACACACAACTCAAGCCTTCATCTGTTCTTAATATTCTTGGTGTTTCTTTTTCTCGTAATCTTTCTTGGAAAGATCACATTACTTCTCTTTCTAAACAAGCTTCTAAGAGGTTGGGTGTTCTGAGGCGCCTTCAGAATTACTTCACGCCACCGCAGTTGCTTGCTCTGTATAGGGGTGTTGTTCGCCCCTGTATGGAGTATGCTTCGCACATCTGGGGTGGTTCCACACATACAGCTCTCCTTGAGAAGGTGGAATCAAGGGCATTTCGTCTCATCAACTCTCCTGCCCTTACTAATTCTCTCTTCAATCTCTTTCTGCCCGTCGAATTGTTGCGTCACTCTCTCTTTACTATCGCTATTACAACGGACACTGCTCTTCTGAACTCTCTCGTCGCATACCTCCTCCATTGAGAAGAGCTCGTGCGACACGCCTTTCTACACAGTCTCATCCTTTCTCTGTCCAACTCTCCGACCCCAGACTTAACCGCTATGCACAGTCTTACATATACTCTACTGGTAAAGTCTGGAACACACTCCCTTCATCTGTTTTCCCAACTTCCTTTGACTTGCATACTTTCAAACGCCGTGTATCTGGACACGTCGGCCACCATCGACCATGATAATAGATCTTTCCCAAGTCCGGTGGAATTTGGTAGGCCTCCGGCCTTTGCCCACCGGAGGAAACATAAAATATATATATATATATATATATATATATATATATATATATATATATATATATATATATATATATATATATATATATATATATATATATATATATATATATATATATATATATATATATAAATTACGAAGAATACAGCGTTTAAGGCGTTGTTTGTTCTAGAAAGATATTTTCCAAATTCGACTTTTGAAAATCATCAAAAGTAGAGCATCTGCTTGTAAATATATTTTATTTTGAAATTCAAACCGTGTTTAAATGAAACTGATTAACAGTTATTAAATGGCAGACGTTCTCTTTTCAAATCCCGGAAAGTTAGTATAAAAAAGATTCCGCCTCTAATAAAAAACGTAAATCAATATTGTCTATTTTGAAGTTGATTAATTTGCACAAAAAACTGATAATTTTTGAGAAAAATAATTAATTATTATTATTGGAAGAATTAATTTTTGGTTTTTCAAAATTTTATTCTACTACTTCTACAGTAATAATAATAATAATAATAATAATAATAATAATAATAATAATAATAATAATAATAATAATTTTAGCTAACGATATGTTAGTAAATAAGAATTCAGCTTTTAAACAAGTGAGCAAATTTGTTTTGTTGATTTTGAGGTTGATAATTCACGTTGACGTTCGTTGGATAAACGAATAATAAATTATGACATATATCTTATCTGCACAGACTTAAATTTTGTACAATATACTATATTATATATATATATATATATATATATATATATATATATATATATATATATATATATATATATATATATATATATATATATATATATATATATATATATATAGTTTCGCTTTAAATTTAGTTAATACATTCACAGAAATCGTGCCCTGCAAATATCTGGCGGGATTGACGACCCGGGCTCTGTTCGATGGGAGCTTGCTGTTACACTCTTGGTAGCTTGGATCATGTGCTATTTCTGTATCTGGAAAGGTGTTAAATGGACTGGAAAGGTTAGTTTGGATTTACTAATATATATTATATATTATATATATATATATATATATATATATATATATATATATATATATATATATATATATATATATATATATATATATATATATATATATATATATATATATATATATATATATATATATATATATATATATAATAATATATATATAATATATATATAATATATATAATATATATATAATAATATATATATATATATATATATATATATATATATATATATATATATATATATATATATATATATATATATATATATATATATATATATATATATATATATATATATATATATATATATATATATATATATATATATATATATATATATATATATATATATATATATATATATATATATATATATATATATATATATATATCCTGGGGTATGTAAAGGCCGGAGGAATACAAATTCCACAGGAGTTAAAAGGAAAAAAATTATCCTGGTCGATGGTGGCCGACATGTCCAGATACACGTGCTTGAAAGTATGCAAGTCAAAGGAAGTTGAGAAAACAGATAAATTGAGTGTGTTCCAGACTTAACCAGTAGGTTATATGTAAGACTGAGCGTAGCGGTTAAGTCTGCGGCCTGAGAGGTGGACACAGAAATGATGAGACTGTGTAGGAAGACCTGTCGCACGAGCTCTTCTCAAAAAAGGAGCAATGTCCGTTGTAATAGCGATAGTATAGACAAAGTGATGCAACATTTCGACGGGCAGAAAGAGATTAGTGAGAGCAGGAGAGTTAATGAGACGGAAAGCCCTTGACTCCACCTTCTCATGGATAGCTGTATGAGTGGAACCACCCCAGATGTGTGAAGCTTACTTCTATATATATATATATATATATATATATATATATATATATATATATATATATATATATATATATATATATATATATATATATATATATATATATATATATATATATATATATATATATATATATATATATATATATATATATATATATATATATATATATATATATATATATATATATATATATATATATATATATATATATATATATATATATATATATATATATTTTATTAAATAATATTACGTGAAGCAACAAAAGTTTCTCTTTTATTTCTTTTGAAGAAATTAAAATATAATAATTTAAGAAAAATTTTTTGGGAAATGGTCTTCACATTATTGAAAAGGATAAATTGAATAAACAATCTGAATGAGCAGGAAAATTTTTGAAAATTTAGATAAATAAATAAAGAAAACAAAAAAGAAGATTAAGAAAAAAAATATTATAGTGCATATTTTTAGTTAGTGAAGTTATAGTGGTTACATAAATATAATGTAGTGTTTATTTTAGTTTCTTACTAGGAAATTATTAATTTTTGAAATTATTAGTTAAAATGTTAATTAACGTTTAAAATGTTAGCGTTTCTTGAAGTGCTTATAATCTAAAATAAGTGAATTTTTTAGATTATTTTATTGTGTTTTAGATTGTATTATTGTGCTTTGTTATATTTTTTACACTATTTTTTATATCCATATATTTTTATATTTATTTTATATTCTTAATGTTTTTACCGATAGATATATTTATAAATTAGTAATAGTGATATATCTATATAATTTGGTGATTATGTATATTAGTGTTTGTTATTAGTTATTAAAATTTTATATTTTTTTAAAGTATTTATATGCATAGGTTTGAATAAGTTAGGTGGTATAAGGGTAGGGGCCTCGAGGAATTGGTAGTATCCTTAGGAAGTGGGACCTACCATAAAGCGCCATATTTCATGTGTGTGTGTGAGTGAGTGAAATTAAAAATGATGGCTGAAAGGAAAGGAGCTACTAAGATACTGAAAGTGGGAAAGTTAAATGTAAGAGTGAATGAAGAAGAGAAAAGAGAAGAAGTGGAAATAGTGATGAAGGAAAGGGGATTTGATGTGTTGGCATTGACAGAAGGGAAATTGAAGAGTAAAGAGGAAATGTCATTTGGGATGTACAGAGGGATTTACGCCGGTGTAAATGAGAGAGTTAGAGCAAGAGAGATAGTGGTAATAGTTATGAAAGATTTGTGGTGGAGTTGTGTGAAAGGAAGTGATAGTATAGGAGTCAGAATAGTCTGGGTACGATTAAGGATACTGAGGGGAAATTAGGTTTTTATATGTGCTTATGCACCGGTGGTGGTAGCAAATGAAAGGGAGAGAGAGAGACATTCTGGGAGAGTCTGAGTGAATGTGTGGTGTATTTTGATAATATAAGTCATATATGTTTGTTGGGCGATCTAAATGCGAGGGTGGGTAATAGAAGTGTGAAAAGAATAGTAGGACCCTTTGGGGTAGAAGGATTGAATGAAAATGGGACCGAATTAATTAGAATGTGTGCAGCAATAAGTATGATGATCGGTAATATATGGTTTATGAGGAAAAATATTCACAAGTATACATGGGAGTGAATGGGGAGAAGGGTCTGTTGAATTTCGTATGTGTGAGATGGGAAGAGAGGAGTAGATTATTAGATGCAAATGTATTAAGAAGAGAAGCCATGGGTGTATCTGATCATTACTTAGTAGTGGTGAGGGTCAAGGTTAAAGAGGGTTGGGAAAAAGTAAAAGTGAGAAAAAGGGTACTGGAGGTGGTGCTGGTAGAAAGACTGGAAGAAGAAGAGAATAGAGGTTACTACATAAGAGGAATAAGATAGAAATGGAAAGAGTAATAAGGAGTGAGGTGGAGGATGTTGAGAAGAAATGGAATAAATTGAAGATAGCTTTAGTGGAGGTTGTGAGAAATGTGTGAGGGATGAAGAAAATAGGGAATCGAAGGTGGAAAGGTGGTGGAATGAAGATTTGGAGAATATGGTGAAAAGAATGAAGGACGTCTTTCACAGGTATCTGGATACAAAGAGGCTATTGATTGGGAAGAATATAGGGGGAGGTGTAGGGAGGTAAAAAGAGATCAAGAAGGCAAAAAGAAGAGTAGAAGAGGAGTGGGCCAGAAAGTTAGAAGAAAATTTTATGGAAAGAAATAAAATGTTTTGGAAAGAGGTAAATAGGGTGAAGAAAGGCGGAGAAGAGAGGGGAGATGCAGAAATATTACAGGGAGAGAAGGAAGTTGAAGAGAGATAGAAAATGTACTTTAGTGAATTGTTTAACGAAGGGGGAGAGGTTTAGTAATGGGGGAGTGATAGAAAATGATGGGGAGGTACTAAGCGAGGATGAGGAGAGAAATATTAGTAAAGAGGAGGTGGAAGAAGCAGTGAGAAAGGTAAAGAAAGAAAAATCGGCAGGAATGGATGGTATATATAAAGAGCACTGAAGATGTATTGTAATAAATACGAAACGTTTGCTATAAAATGAATTTATTTGTTTTCTTTGCAAGTTTATTAATAAAAAAAAAAAAAAGGTTCGAAAAATTACTGATAAATATATATATATAGTATATATATATATATATATATATATATATATATATATATATATATATATATATATATATATATATATATATATATATATATATATATATATATATATTAATATATATATATATATATATATATATATATATATATAATATATATATATATATATATATATATATATATATATATATATATTCTGTGGGGAACGCGGTTTTTAAAGGAGAATTTGTCACAAACATCTTTGCTTCTTTTTAATATTTTAATCCTTTAATTCTAATTACAAATACACAAGTGATATGACAACAATAAGAGGATTTTTTTCTTCTTTAATATTTGTAATTTTTACAAGCAACATGACTCTCTCTACCATTTTCATTTTCCTCTTTGATATCTAAGGTTTCTTATAATTCACTAATTAAAATATATGGTAATTAAAATGATTTTTTTTATCGTTCGCCTCGTTGCCTCCAGGAAAGATCCTGTGGCAGCTGTATCGTATGCCGAACTGCTACTCCAAATACCCCTTCGATTTCCTCTTATGAAGGCATGTTGCGTCATTAGAGAAGCTAATCTCTTATTGGTTGATTGGGGCTGTTCCTCTCTGGCAGCATTACTTTGATTATAAGATCATTAACTTATGACAAAATCTTGATTATATAATCTAGAATTCTTTGTGTTATATATTCTGTTTTATTAAAAAGTCATTAATAAACACAGCATGTTTTATGCTATATATATATAATATATATATATATATATATATATATATATATATATATATATATATATATATATATATATATATATATATATATATATATATATATATATATATATATATATATATATATATATATATATATATATATATATATATATATATATATATATATATATATATATATATATATATATATATATATATATATATATATATATATATATATATATATATATATATATATATATATATATATATATATTATATAATATATATATATATATATATATATATTATATATATATATATATAATATATATATATATATATATATATATATATATATATATATATATATATATATATATATATATATATATATAATATATATAAATATTACAGGTTGTGTACTTCACAGCTATATTCCCTTACGTATTGATGGTGATTCTCTTTTTCCGAGGCATTACTCTGCCAGGGGCTGCAACAGGAATCAAGTATTATCTTATCCCTGATATTGAAAAGCTGAAGGACGTAAACGTGAGTTTTAGGTTTTAATTTTTGTCTTACCAATATTTTCTTCTTAATTAATTTATATATATATATATATATATATATATATATATATATATATATATATATATATATATATATATATATATATATATATATATATATATATATATATATATATATATATATATATGTCTCCTCTGGTGGGCAAAAACCGGAGGCCAACCAAATTCCACCAGAGTTGGGGAACATTCGAGATCTAATTGCTAATGGCCAACGTGACCCGATACATGGCGTTTAAAAGTGTGCAAGTCAAAGGAAGTTGGGAAAACAGATAAAGGGAGTGGGTTCCAGACTTTACCAGTAGAGTACATGTAAGAGTGAGCATAGCGGTTAAGTCTCTGGTCGGAGAGTTGGACAAAGAAAGGATGAGACTGTGTAGAAAGTCGTGTCGCACGAGCCTTTCTCATTGGAGGAGGTATGCGACGTGAGAGTTCAGAAGAGCAATGTCCGTTGTAATAGCGATGGCATAGAGAAAGTGATGCAACAATTCGACGGGAAGAAAGGGACTGGAGAGAGTTAGTAAGAGTAGGAGAAGTGATGAGACGAAAAGCCTAGACTCCACCTTTTCTAGAATAGCTGTATGTGTGGAACCACCCCAGATGTGAGAGGCGTACTCCATACCGGGGCGGACAACACCCCTATACAGAGCAAGCAACTGGGGTGGCGTAAAAATCACGAAAGGCGCCTCAGAACAACCAACCTCTTGGAAGCTTGTTTAGAAAGAGAAATAATGTGATCTTTCCAAGAAAGATCACGAGAAAAGAAAACTCCGAGAATATTGAGGACAGATGAAGCTTTGAGTTGAGTGTTTTCGAAGAAGTTATCATAGTTGTGTGGAAGATTATGTCGAGTAGAAAGATGGAGGAATTGAGTTTTTGAGGCATTGAAAACGACCATGTTTTCTCTGCCCCAATTTGAAATACGAGAAAGATCAGAGGTCAGTTGCTCCAAGGCCATCCTTCTTGAATCTATCAACTGCTGTTGGGAGGGACGTCTTTCAAATTGAAAGGAGTAATGAAGGGTGGAGTCATCGGCATAGGAGTGTATAGGAGACGAAGTAATAGAGAGAAGGTCATTGATGAAAATTAGAAAAAAGAGTTGGAGAAAGGACAGATCCTTGAGGAACACCACTATTTATAGATTTATAGGAAGAACGGTGGCCGTCTACAACAGTTGCCATAGAAAGACCGGAAAGGAAATTAGAGAGAAGGTCACAGAGAGAAGGATAAATTCCGAAAGAGAGAAGTTTGGAAATCAAAGTTTTGTGCCAGACTCTATCGAAAGCTTTCAATATTCACCGAAGATTCACCGAAATCCCGAAGAGCGGAGGACCAAGAGTCAGAAAGTAAGGAAAGAAGATCACCAGTAGAACATTCTTTACCAAAGTGTCATTCCATGTCATTTTAGCCACCGAAAACTCTCACCCCCTTCAATTTTCATTATAACTTCTGAAGTTTTAGGTAATCATTCCAAACTGAGTTTTCCTAAATATTAGAGCTCTATGACCTTTGGTTTCCGAAAAACAAGGTCACAAAGTTTGCAAAATTTGACCTTTTTTTGATTTACCTCTATTTTTAAAAATCTTGTAACTCAGAAACTACTCATGATGAAACTGTGTTTTTAGCATTATTTTAAAGGACTTGAATAGGTCTTTCCAATGAATTATGTTAAAAACCTCAATTGTGAAAAGTCAGAACTTGACATTGTCCTTTGACCTTTTGTAAATAAAATTATATATTCTCCAAATTTTTTCAAACTTGGCAGATAATACCTTAGGGTATTGGTGAATAATTACACAAAATATTATGAGTGGCCAGCAAAAACTTAATTTTTAACAAATAAATATAAATTGAAGTATTTGATGCAATTTAATAAATATTTTGTACAAATACAATTACCATCACATTTAGATTTCAAAGGTTAAGTAGTAGCCTTTTTTAACAAGAAACATGATGTACTAAAATTGATACTAAAATTTCTTTTTTGTCACTTCATTTGGTACATAAATTGAGGATGGACAAATGTTGAATAATTTAGATGGCAGATTTGAGATGAATCACAGATTAAAAAAAAAAAAAAAAAAAAAAAAAAAAAAAAAAAATTATATATATATATATATATATAATATATATATATATATATATATATATATATATATATATATTATATATATATATATATATATATATATATATATATATATATATATATATAAAATATTTTATCCATTTCAGATTATAAAAAACAGGTACCTAATTTATTTTAAATATCTAAAATTAAAATTTTAATTTTCCTATAACTAACTTAATGGACAAATTAAATTAAAAAACAAATGTTCAGATCCTTTGTTACGCCACAAAGATCAA
Organism: Armadillidium nasatum; assembly: GCA_009176605.1. Taxonomy (NCBI): domain Eukaryota; kingdom Metazoa; phylum Arthropoda; class Malacostraca; order Isopoda; family Armadillidiidae; genus Armadillidium; species Armadillidium nasatum. The sequence continues at coordinate 71,593 of SEYY01024845.1, read as the reverse complement.
TGCCGGAAAAAAAAGTTTAAAAATAATTTCAGTTGAACTTATAAAAAAGTTTCCCGAATTAAAACTAACAATTGACCACAGACTTTGTAAACAGTGCAGAGAATTTCTTGAATTTTCATCTAAAAAAGAAATATCAGACATTTATGCGAGTTTAATATTATCTGACACAGATTCAAGTAGCAGTGGAGTTGGATCTGTAAATTATGTCAAAGATGACTGCGCAGAAAGTAATGAATCTTTAGCAGATTATACCAACCTGAAAGATTATGATTTTTCTACATTGAATGAATCGTTGGCCTACATAGGGGAAACTCCCATTAAAAAAAGAAAGCTTATACAGCAAAAGGCCTATGGGAAGAAAAAATTGAAAAAGATAGAAGCTTCAATGAAGAAAAAAATTATACCTACAGGATCATAAATTAAGAAAACAACAAGTTCTGAAGATAGTCCAGAAATAATTGTTCAACTTAAAAATAAATTTCATGATAAATTAATTAAAAAAAGTGAAAAAATAAAAAACCTAACAGTAATGCTCAAAAGTTGGAGCACAATAAAACTTGCTTTAAAATTTGAAACAACAAGGTATATGGCATCTGTTGCTAAGAAAATAGCTGAAGAAAAAGGTGTTCTTGCTGATCCAAATCCAAAATGAGGAAAAACACTAACACTGGATGCTGTCAATAATATCAAAGTATTTTATCTTTCAAAAGATGTTAGCAGAATAATCTGCAAAAACATCTGCAAAAGCACCTTTTGTTATGCAATTTAAAGGAGGCTTACCAAATGTTTAAAGAAAAAAATCCATTGGCTAAGGTGGGCTAAAGTAAATTTGCAGATTTGCGGCCTAAAAATTATGTTCTTGCTGGAACATCTCAGACACACAGTGTTTGTGTGTGTACAATACATCAAAATGTTAAGTTCATGTTCATAGGAGCAGAACTAGGTAAATTAACTATAAATTAACTATTAATAACTCAATATAATCCTGCTACAATAGATTACTGTCTCAGACAATGTAAACAATGTGGAGATTTAGGGAAATTGAATGAGAAACTCCTTACCATATTCACTGAAAACATCAGTGACATTGTAAAATTTAGAAAATGGACCAATACAGATAGATCCAATTTGGAATCAATAGAGATGGATGTAGAGGAATTTACTGATCATTTTTGTGATCTATTGAAACAATGCCAAATTCATGATTTTATAACAAAAATGAAAGCTACCCATTATCGTGAAACAAAAAATTACTTGAAAAATGGAGAAGTTCTTGTTGCGTGTGATTTTTCAGAAAATTGCTCATTTATTATTCAAGACGAAGTTTTGAGTTTCCACTGGAACAACCAAATGGCAACACTGCATCCATTTGTAATTTATTACAGGAACGAAACTGATATTTCCCATTTAAACTTTGTTATTATATCAGAACGTACCATTCATAACACAGTTTCTGTACATCTGTTTCAAACGCATTTGATAGAATTCTTGAAAAGTAATTTCACATCACTCAAAAAAATAATTTACTTTTCTGATGGATGTGCATTGTACAAAAATTGTAAAAACTTCTTGAATCTTTGTCATCATAAATCTGATTTTGGGATTGAGGCAGAATGGAATTTTTTTTCAACAAGTCATGGAAAAGGACCCTGTGATGGTCAGGTTTAAGAGATTAGCTGCCAAAGCTAGTTTACAACGGACCTTATAATGACCAAATTCTCACTGCTGCGCAGCTACATAGATTTGCAAATGAAAATATTAAACATATAACATGTCACTTTTCCACTACTAAAGAGCATGAAAAAGAAGAACAGATTCTCAGAGCGATTCTCCACTGCAAAGACTATTCCTGACACACACAAACTGCACCACTTTAAAACAGGTTCAGCAACTACTCTAGAAGTGAAGCAGTTTTCATCATCAAATATTTCACATACTGGAAAAGTTACTCAACAAGAGGAAGTTTTATCAGAGGAAAAAAATACATGGCTTTGTAACTATCGATTATAATGATCACTGGTGGGTAGGATATGTATTAGAGAAGATTCTGATAAATCGAGATGTAAAGATAAAATATCTCCATAAACATGGTTCACACCCATCTTTTGTATACCCTCATCATGCTGATGTATTAACTGTGTCTTATTGCGATATTTTATCGCAGGTCGAGGTTTCAACTACTAATGGACGAACTTATACAATTAGCAAACAAGATTCATTAAAAGCTTCTAAAGCTTTGATTGATCTACAACAGAAGAAGGTATATATATATATATATATATATATATATATATATATATATATATATATATATATATATATATATATATATATATATATATATATATATATATATATATATATATTATATATATTTGTAAATTTTGTAAATTTTTCTAAATTTTAACACAAATGAAAGGATTTCAGAAAATATACTCAGCATATATTTTTTTCTTGAAATAGCTACGGTATGTAATAAAAATATAATCTTTTTGGATCATTTTCATATATTTGTAAATATATTTGAACAAATATTTATATTTTTAAAAAAAATTTGAAAAAAAAGTGAAAATTTTACATGGGGTAAAATTAGTAATTTTTGGTCAAAATTGGTAATTGTTTTTATCAGAAAAAATACTCAGAATATATTGTTTATTGAAAAATGTAGTAAAAATAAATCTTATATATATATATATATATATATATATATATATATATATATATATATATATATATATATATATATATATATATATATATATATATATATATATATATATATATATTATATATATATATATATATATATATATATATATATATATATATATATATATATATATATATATATATATATATATATATATATATATATATATAATATATATATATATATATATATATATATATATATATATATATATATATATATATATATATATATATATATATATATATATTTAGAATTCAATATGAATTAGTGTTCATGAGTCATGATAAGATTTTATTTGCAAAGAGAAACTAAAAATTCAACTTAAAATGGCTACCAGTGATAAGATTGGAAGAATTGAGATGTTTCCAAATCTTCCTGTTAAGGATAGATTCGAAAACTTTAGAAAGAACGGAGGTTAAAGAAATAGGACGATAGTTAGAGGGCTGACAGGGGTCCCCCTTCTTCGGCACAGGTTGGATGAGCGCACGTTTCCAGCAAGAAGGGAAGGTCGAAGTAGAAAGACAGAGACGAAATAGTTTACCAAGGCAGGGTGCAAGCTCGGAAGCACAAGTTTTGAGAACCGCAGGAGGAATACCATCAATACACCTTCTTAGTGTTAAGCTCAGAGAGAGCAGAAATGACATCTTTAAAAGAAATTACAATGTTGGTCATAAATGAGTTGGAGGGTGTTGAAGGATGAGGAATAGCTCCGGAATCGTCTAAGTTAGAGTTAGAGGTAAAAGTATGAGAGAAGAGTCCAGCTTTAGTAGAAGGTAAAATGGCAGTTGTGCCATCAGAAGAGCCTAGAGGAGGGAAAGAGGAAGAAGCAAAGTTAGAGTTGACATTTTTTTCAAAATGCTAGAAAGGTCGAGAGGAAGAAGAGCCAGAAAGATTATTGCATTTGCGGCACGATTGCGGGATGAAATATAAATTGAATGAGTTTCAGGAGTTTGAAGACGACGGTAATCTCTGAAGGCAACATCCCTACGGCGGATAGTGCGAGAACAAGTAGAGTTAAACCAAGGTTTGTTAGGTTTAGTAGAAGGAAAAGAATATGGAATGTGCGCCTCCATGCCAGAAAGAATCACCTCGGTTATGCGCTCAGCACACTCCGAGTAACCCCTCCCACGAAAGCAATAATCATTCCATGGAAAATCAGAGAAGTACAACTGCGAGTCAGACCAGTTAGCAGCACCGAAATGTCAAAAACGTCTCTTCGCCGAAGGCTTGGGCCTTTCTTGCAGAAGACTTGATGAGATAGAACAAGATATGGAGATAGAAAGGGATCGGATGAACCCAGAGGAGGAAAGAGATTAACAGTATAAGGAGAAGGATATGAAGTAAGGAAAAGATCAAGTATGTTGGGTTCGTCACCAAGACGGTCAGGGATACAGGTAAGGAGTTGCACCAACTGCTCAAGGTTGTTCTGGATAGAAAAGTTGTAGGCGAGTTCACCGGCTGGATCATGAGAAGTAGATGAAAGCCATTGGCGGTTGTGAACATTGTAATCACCTAAAACGATGATTTCGGAGAAAGGAGAAGAAGACATAATGTGCTCTATTTTGGAGTTTAAATAGTTCAAGAATTTTGGAGAGTCAGTAGAATTAGGAGATAAATAAACAGAACATATAAATTTAGTAGTAGAATTGCAAGAGAGCTTGTCATAAAGTAGAGAATTCAGGAGACTCCAAATTAGAGACACGAGAGCAAATAACCTCGTTGCGCACATATGCGCAACAAAAGCCTTTAGCTGAAAATTGAGGATAGAGACAGTAGGAGGTAACAGAATAAGGTTTGCTGTCAGCACACTCAAGCACCTGAGTTTCGGTTAGAAACAAGAGATGAGGTTTAGAAGAAGAGAGATGGTGTTCGACAAAGGGGAAATTAGGAAAAAAACCGTGAATGTTACAGAAATTAATGAAAAAAGAAGACTGTGCACCGGGTCAAGCCGGACGCCTGGTCATGGCGGCACCATCTCCATCATCGGAGGCTGCCAACTCCCAAGTGATGATGGGGTGATGGGTGGAGGTTGAGGGGCATTCTTTGGATTCCGCCCCTCGAAGCATCTCCGAGGCAGCTCTGATTTTTGCCATTTTTCTGTTTTGTTTTATAAGAGTAAGCGCTTGTAATGTGGGAACATGTGAAGAAATGGGGTGGAGAGGTTGTAGGAGCATAGACACTCCAGTATGAGGCGAAGGTACACTGAGAAGGTGAAACGCGAAAAGGAACGAACCAAAGGGCAACGGAGTGAAACGGAATGGTCTAGCCCTTTATATATATATATATATATATATATATATATATATATATATATATATATATATATATATATATATATATATATATATATATATATATATATAATATATATATATATCAACGTTGGCTTCGGTTATAAAAAGTTTCGAAATTGCAGCTCTTTCACGAATGTCAAATTTGTGAAGCTCTTCCGTACTGTTCTTGTTGAGATAGTATTGCTTAGGTGGGTGTTCATTTCTGCTATCACCTTTCCTGCAGCATTTTTGACCACAAACCTTTTAAAAGTTGACAGTTTCTCTCAGTCAACTTTAGCTTACGCCCACCATCCCTCTTCGCCGATGACGTTTTAAAATGTTTTGTGTAAATTGTCGTCACCGTCGATACTGTGCTATCACTCGTGACATGTGAAACAGTTCGCCTGTATTCGTCAAAGATTCTCCTGCTAGCCTCTAACTGAGCACTAACGATTTGTCCTGCTTAGAAGTCAGATAGGTCAGCGTCTTCTTCAAACCATCGCACAGCAATGCATGTACTGTAATACACTGAAATACTTAGCACACAAACTCTGAGATAAATACGATAAATTTAGGCAATGAGAAAACCAGCATTCGCCAGATTAGGCCTATTCCATAACCGTAAGCGCACATTTGCCCTTTAAGTCCTGGTTAAGTTAATTCAAGCTAGTTTGTAAGATCTATCAAATTGTTAAATCTATCAAACTAGGTCGACTTAACCTGGACTTTAAGGGTAAATCTACGCTAACGGCCAGCAAATAGGCCTTACCTGGCAAATGCTTGTTATCTCAGTGCCTAAATTAAATTTTTTTTTTTTTGACGTGAACTATATTATATATATATATATATATATATATATATATATATATATATATATATATATATATATATATATATATATATATATATATATATATATATATATATATATATATATATATATATATATATATATATATATATATATATATATATATATATATATATATATATATATATATATATATATATATATATATATATATATATATATATATATATATATATATATATATATATATATATATATATATATATATATATATATATATATATATATATATATATATATATATATATATATATATATATATATATATATATATATATATATATATATATATATATATATATATATATATATATTATATATTGATTTATTTTATCGGTATATTTTTAGGTATCGGTGTCGGTATCGCCTAAAAATGAGCGATACCGATACCGATACCAGATTTTTTAAAGTAACCTAATCCCTTTGTCTTACATTTTTATGAATGTTCACTTTCTTTGACTGTAAAGTTTCGAAAACCACGAAATATTGTTTTTCTTGATTTTCCAAATTTTCAATTAATTAATTATTAATTAAACTTTAATTACATTTTTGGCTTATATTCTATATCTCTGTAACTACAGATCCGACTTTGGTCAAATTAGGACAGTTAACTCTTTGTATAGCGTAGATCAACTTGTTATTCTATATTGTTCATTTATTTAATTATTTAATTAATTAATTAAATCATATAATTTTTGATTAATATTACCTAATATTTTGAAACGTCGTTTCCCGA
>SEYY01024845.1:55000-62500 GCA_009176605.1 Armadillidium nasatum | reverse complement strand
ATAGTCTTTGTTAATTCTTCAAAAGGCTTAAGGATATTAATACAATTATTTAAAATGTCATTTTCGTCAGCTGTTAGAGGCTTTATTTTTGTGCTGCTTGAAGCATAAAAGCAAATGGCATCATTAATTTCGCTCATCCTCTCAAGCATATGCAAACTACTATTCCAGATTGTTTGAATATCTTGCATGACAGAAAGTGGACGAACATTTAATCTTGTTTGTATTTTCTTCAGCTCATTTTGGGCTACAACTGAGTGATTGAAATGCGTAGCAATTAACCTACATTTGGTTATTAAATCGGATACACATTTTTTGACTCATAATGGAATTTTTAACTACTATCTGAGTTTGGTGTGCAAAGCAATCTACATTTTTCACTCTTGCCAGAGAAAGTGCTTTTTTTATATTTTTTTATTATCCGCGGATGCGGATATTAGAAAAATGATGCGGATATCCGCAGTTGCGGATGCGTTTGCGGATTTCCACCTCTAATATATATATATATATATATATATATATATATATATATATATATATATATATATATATATATATATATATATATATATATATATATATATATATATATATATATATATATATATATATATATATATATATATATATATATATATATATATATATATATATATAAGGAAGAACGTTGCGTCGTCCAAAGCGATGCAAGTACCCCCAACTGGGCATAACCCCGGGAGTGATAGTATGGGGGGGCCATATCATTCCGTTTCACTCCATTACCCTTTGGCTCGTTTCTTTACGCGTTTCATCTTCTCAGATGGTCTCTGGTGTACCCTCGGCTCATATTGGAGTGTCTATGCTCCCACTACCTCTTCACTCCATTTCTTCACATGTTCCCTCACATTAACAAGCGTTTACTTTTACATTACCTTTATAAAACAAAACAAAAACAAAAAATAGGTAAAACTCAAAGCAGCTTCGGAGATGCTTCGAGGGGCATATATATATATATATATATATATATATATATATATATATATATATATATATATATATATATATATATATATATATATATATATATATATATATATATATATATATATATATATATATATATATATATATATATATATCCTAACAGTTAAGAATTGGTATCGGTATCGGTATCGGTAAAAATTTTGGTATCGCTCCATCCCTATATATATATATATATATATATATATATATATATATATATATATATATATATATATATATATATATATATATATAGTATATATATATATATATATATATATATATATATATATATATATATATATATATATATATATATATATATATATATATAAATAAATAATATATAAAAATAAAAAAAAAAAAAAAAAAAAAAAATAAAAAAATATATAATATATATATATATATATATATATATATATATATATATATATATATATATATATATATATATATATATATATATATATATATATATATATATATATATATATATATATATATATATATATATATATATATATATATATATACCTTGGAATTGCGCTGTTTATTAAGAAAGTATGGAGTTAAGAATAGCTTTTATTCACTTATTATGTTTAATTCTTAAACCTAACAGTAGAGCACAGTCAAATTTTCCTCTTTATTTAAATATTATTCTATCTTCAACTACTGCGGGATTTAGGAATCGTTAATCGTAAGTTCTATGGCTTATTGACTACTCACTACATAAGTTCTAATTGCAAAGCGCGTGAAACTCACTTCATTCCATTTAGATGAATCCTATTTCCTTTGTTTTGAAAGAATGTGTTCTTGACACTTACTCCATGGTGCTATGGCGTGACCTTACAGACCCTCTCGTCTGCGCTTTCTCCTTTTTTCGAATCTAAAAATCAAGTTCGTCTTTAGTATCATTTTAAGGACCCTTTATTAACGCATTCCTTTGTTCCTTTTATAGGGCAGCATTATATTATTCATCTTTTAATATTAACCTGAATTAACCTGATATAAGTATGAGGAGTTGTTTCTCATTTCTGTATATATATATATATATATATATATATATATATATATATATATATATATATATATATATATATATATATATATATATATATATATATATATATATATATATATATATAGGGGAGAACGTATCACAGTCCGAAGCGATGAAAGTATCCCCCACGTGGGGTGGTAGGGTGGCCTTGACCATTCCGTTTCACTCCGTTGCCCTTTGTTTTGTTCCTTTCCTTCTTCACATGTATCCTACAAATTTACAAGCGTTTACACCTACATTACCTATTAAAAAAATCAAAATGGCGAAACACAAATCTGCCTCGTAGAATCCAAGAGGGGCGGATTCCAAATATAGCTTCTCATCCACTCCTTCCCCTATTACCACTTGGGAGCTGGTGGCTTTCGGTGATGAAGTTTGTGCCACCACCGTCTTTGTGCTCTATGCCGACTTGCCCTGGTGCACGGTTTTCTTTTTTTAATTAATTTCTGCAACATTCGCTGTCTTTTTTCTAATCTCCACTTTGACGAACACCACCTCTCTTCTAGACCTCTTCTCTTATCCTTAAATGAAACTCATGTGTCTGAGTCCTCTGACAGCAAATCTTACTCTGTTCCTCCTATTGTCTTTATCCTCAATTTTCAGCCAAAGGCGGATGTTGCGCTTATGTGCGCAACAATGCTGTCTGTTCTCGTGTCTCTGATTTGGAGTCTTCAGAATTTTCTATTTTATGGCATGAACTTTCTTGCAACTCTACAACTAAATTCAGTTGTTCTGTTTACTTACCTCCTAACTCTTCAGACTATCCAAAATTCTTAGACTATCTTAACTCCAATATAGAACATTCTTTCTTCTTCTCCTTTCTCCGAAATCATCATTTTAGGTGGTTTCAATTTTCATCACCGCCAATGGCTTTCATCTAGTTCTCATGATCCCAACACTTTTTCTGCTTTTCATTAATGTCTTTCTCTCCATTACTTCATCTCCTGTCCACTCCTATGCCGTTGACTCCACCCTTCATTACTCTGTTCGCATGTGTAATTGGTAATTTGTAATTTTAACATGGTCGTTTTCAATGCCTCAAAAACTCTATTCCTCCATCTTCTATACAACTATGATATCTTCGTCGAAAACTCACAACACAAACCTTCATCTCTTCTCAATATTATTGGTGTTTATTTTTCTCGTGATCTTTCTTGGAAAGATCACATTACTTCTCTTTCTAAACAAGCTTCTAGAGATTGGGGGTATTGAGGCGCCTTCAGAACTTATTCACACCACCCCAGTTGCTTCCTCTATATAAGGGTGTTGTTGGCCCCTGTATTGAGTACGTCCCACACTTCTGGGGTGATTCCACTCATATAGCTCCCCTAGAAAAGGTGGAGTCTAGGACTTTTCGTCTTATCAATTCTCCTACTCTCACTAATTCTCTCCAATCTCTTTCTGCCCGTTGTTGCGAATACTATACTATCGCTTTTACAACAGACATTGATCTTCCGAACTCTCTCGTCACATACCTCCTCCTTTGAGAAGAGCTCTTGCGACACGTCTTTCTACACAGTCTCGTCCTATCTATGTCCAACACTCTGACCCCAGACTTAACCGCTATGCTCAATCTTACATGCACTCTACTGGTAAAGTCTGGAACATACTCCATTCATCTATTTTCCCAATTTCCTATGACTTACACGCCTTCAAACGCCGTGTCTCGTGAGATGTCGGCCTTTAATCTGACCAGGATTCCGATTTGCTCTTTTCTCTGGTGGAAATTTGGTAGTCCTATGCCTTTGCCCACCAGAGGTAAACAATATATATATATATATATATATATATATATATATATATATATATATATATATATATATATATATATATATATATATATATATATATATATATATATATATATATATATACGGGTACATTGATGGAAAATAGGAGCATAATATACATGTATGCTCGGTAGCGCTTCGTTACGGAGTTATTAGCAATGAAACCAACCCAAGAGTGTGGGAATAAGAGATGCGAATAAGAGTAGTTCTGTCTGTTCAGGCGGTCAGTTATAAAATAAGGGATGAGAAGATTGTGACATAGTAATCTACGCCACACATTACATTTAAATTCGTGCTGTCAATGGTGCTCCCTTCTTGCATGATGTTTTTCCTGCGCCCACACGTGACTGTTCCTCTGGTTGTAAGTGCCACGTTTACTGAAGATGGCTTCGTCTGTCCACAGCACCGACTCTGGGAAACGTCTGTTCGTATTATACTTCCTGAAGAACCATTTACAGAAGTCGCGTTGACGTCCTAGATTGGTGGGTAGTAAATGCTGAACACGCTGCAAATGATATGCATGGCGCACATCCGCCGCTAGTCCGCTATTGCTGAACGTGTAGCAACAATTTCTGCCGCCGCTCTACGTACACTCGATGACGGGTTTGAGTCAAAATACAGGAGAACGTCATAGATATGGTGGCTGTGGCGTAGTACCTCATAAATACCAGCCGGTCTAAATGTCCCAGTATTACATAGTTACTGACAGGTCCTCGTTTAAACAGATCTATCTATGTAGCAACCATCTTGTTGGATATCACTCGGTATAATAGCGTCGTGCCACACTTGCATTCCCGTCACACAATCTGTACACGTATTTATTATCGGTATATTCATTCTCGAAAAACGCATGTGTTTTGACACTCGAATATTACTGCACGACAATATGAAGATAATGTGAGCTTTGGAGCTTTCACACTTTTTTTTTATATTGGTAAGTTATCGCCTGACTCATTTCGAAGGTACAATATCGTTGGTTGTCGTTTTCCAACACACTACCTCCATGTCACGCTTCTCGTACGTTAATTGAAAGGTGTCGCAATATAAAACATATACAGATGACCGGGGTGAGCTACATGTGAGCATACATGTTTAGTGTAATATGCTCCTATTTTCCATCAATGTACCCTTATATGAAGTGGAGCTGTTTCATTCTGGGACAATATATATATATATATATATATATATATATATATATATATATATATATATATATATATATATATATATATATATATATATATATATATATAATTAAATATTATATATTAAATAATAAAAACTGCAAAAAAAAACTTTCTAATTCCTTTCTATATAGACCGGCAAAAAACGCGTTTTTTGCCGGTCTATTTTAGAAAGGAATTAGACCGGTTTTTTTCCGCTATAGGAAAAAATGAAGTCACCAAATGCCTTTCTGCTTTATTCGAAAAAAGTAAAAATTTATTTACACGAATGGCAACTCTTCACCATGTGTACGAAATGCACGTGACTATCCTTTCATTTCTACTCCATCTATTGAGATATTAATACACTTACCTCTGACGTCATAAACCTTGAGACGAGTATTCGATCCGTTGTCGTTCTTGCTGATATTTTGATATATCCAGAAGCCGGGAATCATGCTGACTGAGCTACGGTGATCACATAGTTTTTAAAATTTTTTTTTCTGTATATGTATAAATTGATTTTTCAATTGTTTAAATTTATTTATTATATATATTATTATATATATATATTATATATTATATATATATATATATATATATATATTATATATATATATATATATATATATATATATATATATATATATATATATATATATATATATATATATATATATATATATAATATATATATATTGTGAGAGACAGAGAGTCCTATGACTGACTATATTTGCTATTTCTGAAAGTACGGATTAGTTTCATATAAAAGCGTTGGTTTTGCTAAAGTACTGAAGGTTTTTCATTCATCATTACCACCACTCACAGGTCGAAGGGTACGTGTGCCGGAACCTCCCGTAGACACATATTCGTGTGCGATGCAAAAAATTTAATAATAATAAGTACTTATTTAAAAATAATAATAATAATAATAATTATAATAATAATAATAATAATAATAATAATAATAATAATAATAAATAATAATAATAATAATAATAATAATAATAATAATAATAATAATAATAATAAAATTTTTTTTTTTTTTTTTTTTAAATAATAAAAATAATAAAAATAATAATAATAATAATAATAATAATAATAATAATAATAATAATAATAATAATAATAATAATAATAATAATAAAAGAAGAAGAAGAAGAAGATAATAATAATAATAATAATAATAATAATAATAATAATAATAATATAATTAATAATATATATAGAAGAAGAAGAAGAAAAGAAAAATAATAATAATATAATAAAATAATAATAATAATAATAATAAAATGCCTATATATCGATGAAAACTAAAATGCGATATTGGTCAAATTTTCGAAACAATTTTTTTTTTTACATACTGCCAAATGTCGACACGTTTAAATTGAAGAGAAAAATGGCCGTAAGATTTTTTTCAAAAGAGTCAACCATTTACCCTGTCGACTATGTTCGCTGTCGATGATTTGGTAATAGGCTCTACTCTTCTTACTTCTTTTGACTTGTATACGTTCAAACAGTGTATAGGGTCATGTCGGCCTTTAATTGGACTTTGATTTCGGAATTCCTCCAACTCTTGTTGAAATTAGTAGGTCTCTGACCTTTTACCCATGCACCATAAGATATATATATATATATATATATATATATATATATATATATATATATATATATATATATATATATATATATATATATATATATATATATATATATATATATACTTATATATATATATATATATATATATAGAAGTGTGTTGTGTTTGTGTGTTCGTGAGTGTGTGTGTGTGTGTGTATGGTGTGTAAAGGCAAAATAGATTTTAAAATCGAATCGATGCCGCTCAACAAGAACTTTGAAAGGCATTTGAGCGGCATTTGAGCTGCATGCAATGTCGAGAAAATATTTTGATAGAGCGGCATTAGAAAGGCAATGGACGAAAACCATAAACACCGCTCTATTTCCTCTTTAATTCCGCTCTAGTGTCTTCCAAATTCTGAATAGCCTTTATAATTCCGCTCTAAGAAATAGAGAAATATGAGAAATTAGACTAAGCCTTTCTATTTCCTTTTCTATAGAAAGGAATTAGAAAGGTATTTTTATATATATATATATATTATATATATATATATATATATATATATATAATATATATATATATATATATATATATATATATATATATATATATATATATATATATATATTATATATATATATATATATATATAATATATTACTTGGAAAAAAATAAATAAAAAATAAATAAGTTAAATTTTAAAATTAAATATTCTAAAAATTTGATTTATTGACAGCTCTTAACTTCCCGATTTAATTAATGAATGCAATCGATCCTCAATATCAGAAACCAACACGGAAACATTTAATAAATTTATTATTATAGGACAAGTGTTTGCTGGACAAAGCAGATATTAAAAATTGAGAATACTTAGAATCTCTCTCTCTCTCTCTCTCTCTCTCTCTCTCT
>SEYY01024845.1:42500-50000 GCA_009176605.1 Armadillidium nasatum | reverse complement strand
TTTTTCTTGGCGCATCAAGTCCAGTCTTTTGGGAACACTACAGGAACATAATATCTAAAAACTTATAAAAGCTATTTTTTATTTAGATCCCTTTTAAAAGTTATAGTGAAAAGATTTTCGATATTCATTTTAAAAAATTTTGTAAAAATATTTTGACTCGCAACATTTTTTTCCCATACATATCAGAAACTATTTAAGGATGAATTAAAGATAAGGTCTTCCTGCAGCCTGTAAGAAAAATTTATGCCAGATCGATCCATTGACAAAAAGGTCGCAACAAAAAATAGTTGGAATTGTGGAGAAATTTTGAACTTTTCACAACCTCTTTTTATTGACTTGACTGATCTGGTCCAAACTTTCTGGAGCAATTCAAAAGGACTATATCTAAAATGTTATTTGAGTCGATTTTTGATATGCGTATAAAAAAAGTTTTAACCAAAATAACAATTTTGTTCAGATTTGTTCATAAGTATCGCTAGAAAAAGATCTGATCATAAAATATTTTGAAAAAAATTTTTTTTTATCAAATTTTTTGAGATCAGATCTTTTTTTTAGAATACTTATGAACAAATCTGAACAAAAATTGTTAAAATGAGATCTTTCTGTAGTGTTTCTGAAAATTTGGGCTAGATCGGTCATACGACAAAAAAAAAGTTATTTAGAAAAGGAATGTCTGTGAACTCGGAAATTACTTATACCACATAAACTTGACAAAAATACATATTTGCGTACTTCGCCCATTATGAGTCGTCCCAAAATGTATGTTCTTATCTCGAGACTAAAATTTGTTTTCCCAAAATGTAAGAAAATGGTAAAACAAGGTCAGAAAGAACCCCTTTTCTGGAAGGAAATTTTAATTTTGAAACTTTTATTATTTTATTGGCTGATTGATTATAATAAATAATAATAAATATCTCTGATCGTTCTGACGATCAATGAACTGTTGAAGGTTAAAAATGATAAGAATTCGATTGCGAGTTCACTAAATATATAAGTAAGATTAAAGGAAAGCTATTTCGATGGGAAAAATATCAAGACGAAGTATATTTTTGATTTTGATGGATGTCTTAGACCTTCAAGAAAGGCAATATCAGAAGAATGAAAAGTATAAAAGTAGGAAAGATCAAAATAAATCTATGTGGTTGCTCTTGGGCGACAGTGGATTTTACTTAAGTAAAATCAAGCAGATTGAAGGTAAAATGTAGTTTAGGATGTTATTTAATTTAATATGAATAGAGACAAATTAGGCATCAGTGATGCCTTAATTTAATGTTAAGTTTCCAACTGAAGAAATACTGCACAAGAGACAATATGCAATAATAGATCGTTTGGACATATGAGGGAGAGATCATTCAGTTATATCCACCAGAAGAGATTCGTAGTTTGTTAATTATTTGTTATTTTATTTTAATCTTGAATAACAAGTTATATGACTAAATGGCCAAAGAAAATTTTGGTTTACAACGAGCAATTTTGTAACATTTTTGCAGAAAAGATGGAAATTTGCCAGAAGGTTAATTAAAAAAGCAAAGAAAAACAATCTACCATTATAGTTTCTGCAAAGATTTTGTCTAGCAATTTAAAAAAAATATATATTTTTACCTCTTATTTTTACGTTTCTTTTCTCTTTTTCTTCCTTTTTATGTTAGCTGTAATCAAACTTTTCCTAAATGTAAAATATTTTCTATTAAAATTTATTATTTTTACTTTTATGATAATATTATTAATAAGTTAAGATTATTATTATTATTATTATTATTATTATTATTATTATTATTATTATTATTATTATTATTATTATTATTATTATTATTATTATTTCTTCCCTTTCTAAAATTATATAGAGTAAAGGTTAGAGGTTAAGACTGTTTCTTCCATATTAAAATAGCTCGTTTTATCTTTCAAAATGCGTCAAATTTTAATTTTTTTTCTTATGATAAAATTTGCAGAGATTCTCTTCTCCTTTGCACAATAAATTCATCAACGTCTTTATTCGCTGGATTTGTTATATTTTCTGTGGTTGGTTTTATGGCAGAGCAACAGAATAAACCCATCTCAGAAGTAGCGGCTTCAGGTATTATTTTTAATATTATTATTTTTATTTTTATCATTATTTTTATTAATATTATTTTTATTATTATTATTTTACTATTTTTATTTTTTTCATTATTATTATTATTATTATTATTATTATTATTATTATTATTATTATTATTATTATTATTACTATCGCTATTATAATGGACACTGCTCTTCTGAACTCTCTCGTCGCAGACCTCCTCCATTGAGAAGAGCACGTGCGACAGATCTCTCTACATATTTTTATCCTTTCTCTGTTCAACTTCCCGACCCCAGACTTACATATACTTACATATACTCTACTAGTAAAGTCTGGAACACACTCCCTTTATCTGTTTTCCCGTCTTCCTTTGAATTACACACTTTCAAGCGCCGTGTATCTGGACATGTCAGCCTTCAGCGACGAGGATAGATTTTTCCAACTCCGGTGGAAATTGGTAGAACTCCGGCCTTTGCCCACAGGAGAATATATATATAATATATATATATATAATATATATATAATATATATATATATATATATATATATATATATATATATATATATATATATATAATATATATATTTATGTCTCCTCTGGTGGGCAAAGGCCGGAGGCCTATTAAATTCCACCAGAGTTGGGAAAAATTCGGGATCTGATCGCTGATGGCCGACTTGACCCGACACACGGCGTTTAAAAGTGTGCAAGTCCAAGGAAGTTGAGAAAACAGATAAAGGGAGTGTGGTCCAGATTTTACCAGTAGAGTATATGTAAGATTGAGCATAGCGGTTAAGTCTGGGGTCAGAGAGTTGGACAGAGAAAGGATGAGACTGTGTAGAAAGACGTGTCGCACGAGCTCTTCTCAATGGAGGAGGTATGCAACAAGAGAGTTCAGAAGAGCAGTGTCCATTGTAATAGCGATAGTAAAGAGAGAATGACACAACAATTCGACAGGCTGAAAGAAATTGGAGATAGTTAGTAAGAGCAGGAGAGTTAATGAGACGAAAATCCCTAGACTCTACCTTCTTAATTAGAACTGTATGTGTGGAACCACCCCAGATGTGCGAAAAATACTCTATACAGGGACGTACAACACCCCTATAGAGAGCAAGCAACTGGGATGGCGTGAAATAATTCTGGAGGAGCCTCAGAACACCCAACCTCTTAGAAGCGTATTTAGAAAGAAGTAATGTGATCTTTCCAAGAAAGATCACAAGAAAATGATACGCCAAGAATATTAAGAACAGATGAAGGTTTGAGTTGTGTGTTTTCGAAGAAGACATTATTGTTGTGTGGAAGATTGTGTCGAGTGGAGAGATGGAGGAATTGAGTTTTTGAGGCATTGAAAACAACCATGGTTTTTCTGCCCCAATTTGAAATACGTGAAAGATTAGAGGTTATTTGCTCCAAGGCTACCCTTCTCGAGTTTATAAACTGCTGATGGGTGGAACTTTTTTCAAACTGGAAGGAGTAATGAAGGGTGGAGTCATCATCATAGGAGTGAATAGGAGATGAGGAAATAGAAAGAAGGTCATTAATGAGAAGCAGAAAAAGTGTTGGGCATAGGACAGATCCTTGAGGAACACCACTATTAATAGATTTAAAGGAAGAACGATGGCCTTCTACAACAGCTGCTATAGAAAGACCGGAAATGAAATCAGAGAGAAGGATAAATTCCGAAAGTGGAAAGTTTAGAAATCAAAGCTTTGTGCCAGACTTTATCGAAAGCTTTCGATATGTCCAGCGCGACAGCAAAACATTAATCAAAATGCCGAAGAGTGAAAGACAAAGAATCAGAGTGAAGGGAAAGGAGATCACCAGTAGAGCGTTTCTTGCGAAATCCATATTAGCGATCAGAGATAAGATAAAAAGAATTGAGAAATTTCCAAATCTTCCTGTTAAGGATTGATTCGAAAACTTTAGGAAGATTTGAGGTTAAAAAAATGAGACAGTAGTTAAAATGTTGGGAGGGGTCCCCTTTCTTCGGCACAGGCTGAATGAGCCCATGTTTCCAGCAGGAAGGGAAGGTTGAAGTAGAAAGGCATTGAAGAAATAGTTTACCAAGGCAGAGTGCAACTTCAGAAGTGCATGTTTTGAGAACCATCAGGACCTTACGTCTTGATAGTTGAGCTCAGAGAGCAGAAATGACGTTTTTAGAAGAAATTACAATTTTAGGCATAATTGAGTTGGAGGGGGTTGAAGGAGTAGGAACAGCTAAGGAATCGTCCAAGGTTAAATTAGGGGCAAAAGTTTGATCGACGAGTTCAGTTTTAGAGGAAAGCAAAACAGCAGTTGTACCGTCAGAAGATACTAAAGGAAGGAAAGAGGAAGAAGAAATATTAGAGTTGACATTTTTTCTAAAATGCCAGAAAGGGCGTAAGGAAGTAGAACCAAAACGATTATAGCATTCTTTCCTGAGAAATGAGTTTTTAGTGTTACGGATAATAGATTTTGCACGATTCCGGGATGAAATATAAGTTGCATGAGTTTCTGGAGTTTGAAGGCGACGGTAATCCCTGAAGGCAGCATCCCTTTGGCGATTAGTAAGAGGGCATGCAGAGTTAAACCAAGGTTTGTTAGGTTTAATAGAAGGGAATGTACCACTTCATGCCAGAGTGAATCACCTGGGTATGCGCTCTTTACAATCAGAGGGACCACTCCCACGGAAGCAGTAATCATGCCATGGAAAAGTACAACCGCAAGTCAGACCAGTTATTGACACCGAAATGCCAGAAACATCTCGCCGACGGCTGGGGCCGTTCCTGCAAAAGACTCGAAGAGACAGGACAAAATACTGAGATATGAAAGTGATTGTATGAACCCAGAAGAGGAAATAGTTTGACAATGTAAGGAGAAGGATAAGAAGTAAGGATTGATCAAGTATGTTGGGTTTTCATCACCATAGCGGTCAGAGATACGGGTACCAACTGTTCAAGGTTGTTCTGGATAGAAAACTGGAAAGCGAGGTCACCAGCTGGATTGTGAGAACTAGTTGAAAGCCATTGGCGGTCTTGAACATTGAAATCTCTTAAAATGATGATTTCGGAAAAAGGAGAAGAAGAAAGAATGTGTTCTATTTTATAGTTAAGATAGTCTAAGAAGTTTGAATAGTTTGTAGAGTTAGGAGATAAGTAGACAGAACGGGTGAATTTAGTTGTAGAGTTGCATGAATGTTTAAGCCATAAAGTAGAGAATTCCGAAGACTCCAAATTAGATACACGAGAATAGATAACATCTTTGTTCACATATGCGCGACATCCGTTTTTGGCTGAAAATTGTGGAAAGAGACAGTAGGAGGAAACAGAGTAGGGTTTGCTGCCAGCGCACTCAAACACCTGAGTTTCGGTTAAGAACAAGAGATGATGACTAGAAGGAGAGGGGTGGTGTTCAACAAAGTGGAAATTAGAAAAGAGACCGGAAAAAGTTGCAGAAGTTAATGAAAGAGGAAGACCGTGCACCAGGGAAAATCGTCATAGAGATCTTGGTGGCACCAGCCCCATCACCGGAAGCCACCAACTCCCAAGTGGTGATGGGGTAAGGGGTGGATGAGGGGCATTCTTTAGATATCGCCCTTCGAATCATCTCCAAGGCAGTTTTATGTTTCTCCCCTTGTAAAGTTGTTGAATCCTGAGAAGGGAGTAGGAAGGAGAAGTTGGAGTATAGACAGTGAGACGAGGTTACACTAGAGACCCTCTGAGAAGGTGAAACGCGAAAAGGAACGAACTAGCCCATTCTATCACCCCTCGATTAAGCCCAATATGGGATACTTTCATCGCTTCGGGTGGCTCTACGTCCTCCCCCTAACACCTAGCCTTCTGTATAATATATATATATATATATATATATATATATATATATATATATATATATATATATATATATATATATATATATATATATATATATATAATATATATATATATATATATATATATGGCTTAGGTTAAGAACATGTCTGGCCTTATATATCGATATTTTGAAATTTCTACAGTTTTAGTAATAATTTATAGTAATAATTGTTGTCTTGCGTTTTTGCAACATTTTAAATTAGTAGTTACTGAAAATGAATTCTGTAAGTGTAAGCAAAAATGTGATATATCAAAAAGAAGAATTTTTTTTTTTTTGCAACAAAAAACCTGGTGGGTTTAAGATGTGTATTTCTCCGAAAAACTATTGGCTTTCTGATATGCATTTGTCTTACGAAGAATGCAATATATATATATATATATATATATATATATATATATATATATATATATATATATATATATATATATATATATATATATATATATATATATATATATATAATATATATAAATATTATATTTTTTTTTGCAAAATTTAACGGTAAAGCAGAATATATATATATAGGCTTAGGTGGAGATTGTTTCTGAGTTTCGAAATTTTTTATATCGATATTTTTTTATGTCGATATTTTATTTTAATCGGTACTTTTATACCTACAATTATCCCTAGGCTATTATGTCATTAGCAAACGTTCTTGTGTAGGTTACTGCAACTTCGGTAGTTCAGGTTATGATAAGTCGAATTAGGTTCTGCTAGAAAAGTAAGTAATAATAATTGTGTGTATGTCTAGTAATAGTACCTCTGGCAACTCTCTTGTTTACGATAGGCTTCTCCGATATTTTCGATTTTCGATATTTTTTAACAATCGAAACTCAGAAACAATCTCCACCTTTACATATATATATATATATATATATATATATATATATATATATATATATATATATATATATATATATATATATATATATATATATATATATATATATATATATATAATATATATATATATATAGTGTAATGCGGCAGTAGGCCTATATTCCACGGCTATGTTCCATCTATCGGTTAGGCCTGTGTCACACGGCAACGTCGATCGTTCAGGTTATGATAAGTCGAACTAAGTACGCTAGAAAACTAAATAATAATTAGAATAATAATGGCAATAAAAGTAATAATAATATTAATAAGCATAAATGAAATGAAAGCTAAATAATAACACCAATGTCTAAAAATTTTCATTGATACATCGATATTTCGATATATCGTTATTTCCATATTTCGAAGGTCAGACTTCTTAACCTTTACATATATATATATATATATATATATATATATATATATATATATATATATATATATATATATATATATATATATATATATATATATATATATATATATATATATATATATATATATATATAATATATATATATATAATAATATAATAATAATAATAATAATAATAATAATAATAATAATAATAATAATAATAATAATAATAATATTGAATGGTAAAAGCGGCTCCACACATGAGGAGTTCGTCGAACTGTTGAATGTTTGTGTTTTGCATTTGTTTTTTTTCCGAATATGTCAAACGTATATGAAGTATGAACACACATTCGTCTAT
>SEYY01024845.1:22500-37500 GCA_009176605.1 Armadillidium nasatum | reverse complement strand
ATTAAGAGCATCGAAACTTCTGCAGCTTGCTCTGTACCAGAAGAGATGTTTAGTTTTGGTACCGTAAAAATTTGCTCTCTACTTTCAGATGTAATTATGATGGGTAGTCGTTCTTCTTTGAATCTTCTTACTTTTAACGCAGGTAACAATTTGAAATCCCAACTTCCGGTACATTCCTTTGAAAATCTGACTTTATAGCTTCTGCTCCTTCTTTTCTTATCTGCGTTCGGATTCGTTGAATAGAAGACTTGTTGATTGGAAATTCGAGACTAAGTCCAAGTGCCTTCACTGTAGCTTGAAGAATATAAACAGAGTTTCTCACGCTTAACTGCCTTCTATCTAAGGCTGCTACTAATTTTGGGGTAATGATATCCTTTCTTCCTCGCTTTGTAGCGGTTTCAGACTGTGTTGTCTTAGATGAAGTCTGTAGAAAGTCTGCCTGATTTTCATCAGATGTAGAAGAGCTATCGTAATGTTCCTAACAAAATAATTCGAATGACGATGTTGAAGTTGATGGGCCTGACGACGACATATGTTTAAGTCGTCTCTTCTCTGCTATGATTTTCCTTTCTCTCACCCTTTTTTCATTTTCTGCTAGTTTTTTGTCTATACCCGCCGTGCAACCCTGTCTCCGTGATTCCCTCTGTTGCTGTAAGAAGATTTTTGCCCATCTATTTTCATTCTTTTCAAGCATCGTTGTGGGCAATGTCAAATATATTGTCCAATTCTTTTTGGAAATCCTCTTCCCGTTGCTTAAAAACATCTTTAATCTTGTTTGCATTTTTTTGTAACTGCTTCCACAGTTAGAAAGTGATTTTGTTGACATTCTAGCCTTCTCCCAAAATATAATACACTCATGAATAACTACGATTGCACTTTCATTAAGATTTAATTTTACCTCGCGGATGTTGAAAAACAAAACGGCAAGAACTTGCCGTTTTGACGGTAATTTTGCACCTGTTAATTTAAAAAAAAAAAAATTTTTATATACAGAACGCTGCTACTCACGGGCATAGCCCTTTTCAAGGAAGGGGCACAAATTTATGTCTCCCATTAAAAATATATATTTTTTGATTGCTTCTTAATTTGAATGCCATCTGTAGAAATGAAAATGTAAAGTTAATATAGCCAAAAATTAGCAAAAAAAAAAAAAGCTGCACAAGACAACGTGCTTGTACCTCACAAGTCAAATCACTAATAGTTAACCTATATGATCAAAATTGAACATGGTTCAGTGCTGGTCACCACGGCTTAATTTACACCGATTGACACAAAATTTTATTTATGACTATTTAATTATCAAATGAACAAATTTAGGTCGTTTGCGTTACAAAATTTTTACTCTAAAAAATAATGGACACCCCTATATATATTATATATATATATATATATATATATATATATATATATATATATATATATATATATATATATATATATATATATATATATATATATATATATATTTTTGATAACCACTATGATAAATAAACCGTAGAATCATTATTTATTTTATATTATTAACTGCTAGTGATGTTATAGTTTCGAGGAATCGAACCCGGGCCCCAAAAGATGGAAACTATAACATCACTACAGTATTATTAATATATATATATATATATATATATATATATATATATATATATATATATATATATATATATATATATATATATATATATATATATATATATATATATATATATATATATATATATATATATATATACATATACATTATATATATATATATATATATATATATATATATATATATATATATATATATATATATATATATATATATATATATATATATATATATATATATATATATATATAACCACCCATTCCGTTTCTCAGACTTCACTGTCTTAAAATCTACACCTTCCGAATCGGATCGAAAGATCCTCGAATCACTTTACATCAAACAATTACAACCACAATTAAATACAATACTTTCCTACATTCCACCTCACATTGCATAATTCTTTACACTCAACCACCAAAACCAATTTTTCACTTCCACGTAAGATTCATTTAATGTTCCCCCTTCACGAATCTTAGCTGGCTACTTTGTTTGCAGAATACTCAATATACTTTGTCTGATATAAATTGGCATACATTTCGGGAATTTTGTATTGTGTCATATATATATATATATATATATATATATATATATATATATATATATATATATATATATATATATATATATATATATATATATATATATATATATATATATATATATATATATATATATATATATATTTATTTATTTATTTATTTATAACTGCGTTATATTCCACTTTATTCTATATTTATTCTATATCTATTTTATACCTCATCAACAGATTATCATTAAAAATTGACCAAGTAAACCCGCAACGTCTAATTTTGTCATTTTACAAATAAATAATAGTAATTTTGTAAGGACTCCCTAAGTAATGTCTCTTCCTGCATTGTTTGCAATATTATTCCTGATATATATATATATATATATATATATATATATATATATATATATATATATATATATATATATATATATATATATATATATATATATATATATATATATATATATATATATATATATATATATATATAGAGAGAGAGAGAGAGAGAGAGAGAGAGAGAAAAAAAAAAAAAAAAAGAGATAGGGGGAGGACGTATTGCCTTCCGAAGCGATGAAAGTATCCCCCATTGGGCCTAACCGTGGGGTCATAGGGTGGGCTAGACCATTCCGTTTCACTCCGTTGCCCTTTGGATTGTTCCTTTTTGCGTTTCACCTTCTCAGAGGGTCTCTAGTATACCCTCGTCTCAAATTGGAGTGTCTATGCTCCACTTCTCCTTCCCCCGACTCCTTTCTCACGTTCCTACAAATTTACAAGCGCTTACTCGTACATTACCTTTAAAAATAACAACAAAATCGAGAAACATAAAACTGACTCGGAGATGCTTCGAGAGGCGGTTTCCAAAGAAAGCCCCCTTATCTACTCCTTCCCTCATCACCATTTGGGAGTTGGTGGCCTCTGGTGATGGGGTTTGTGCCACCAAGACTTCTATGCATTTATCAATAACTTCTGCAACATTCGCGGTCTCATTACTAATTTCCACTTTGTCGAACACCACTTCTCATCTTCTAGACCTTATCTCTTATTCTTAACAGAAACTCAGGTGTTTGAGTGCTCTGACAGGAAGACCTATTCTGTTTCCTCCTACTGTCTCTATCCTCAATTTTCAGCCAAACAACCTTGAGCAGTTGGTGCATCTCCGTACCCGTATCCCTGACTGCCTTGGTGATAAACCCAACATACTTGATATTTTCCTAATTTCTTATTCTTCTCCATAAACTGGTAAACTCTTTCCTCCTCTGGGTTCATCCGATCACCCTCTGTATCTTGTCCTGTCTCTTCAAGTCTTCCACAAGAACGGCTCCAGTCTTCGGCGAGGAGTTGTTTCTGGCATTTCGGTGCCACTAACTGGTCTGACTTGCGGTTGTATTTTTCTGATTTTCCATGGAATGATAACAGTTTCCGTGGGATGGGTCCCTCTGAGTGTACAGAACACATAACTGAGGTGATTCTCTCTGGCAAGGAGGCGTACATTCTATATTCTTTCCCTTCTACTAAACTTAGCATACCTTGGTTTAACTCTGCTTGTTCTCGTGCTATCCGCAGAAGGGATGCTGCCTTCAGGGATTGCCGTCGTCTTCAAACTTCAGAAACTCACGCAACTTATATTTCATTCCGTAATCGTGCAAAATCTATTCTTCGAAATACCAAAAACTCTTTTCTGCGCCCCAAATGCAATAATCTTTCTGGTTCCTCTTCCTATCCCCCCTTCAGGCATTTTGCAAAAAATGTCAACTCTAACTTTGCTTCTTCCTCATTCCCTCCTTTGGTATTTTCTGACAGTTCATCTGCCGTTTTCCTTCCTCTAAAGCTGAACTCTTCACTCAAACCTTTGCCTTTAATTAAACCTTAGACGATTCCGGAGCTGTTCCTACTCCTTCAACTCCCTCCAACTCATTTATGCCTAAAATTGTAATTTCTTCTAAAGACATCATTTCTGCTCTTTCTGAGGTTAACACTAAATAGGTGTACGGTCCTGATGGTATCCCTCCTGTGGTTCTCAAAACTTGTGCTTCCGATCTTGCACTCTGCCTTGGTAAACTATTTCGTCTATGTCTTTCTAATTCAACCTACCCTTCTTACTGGAAACATGCTCTAATTCAGCTTGTGCCGAAGAAGGATGACCCTTCTCAACCCTTTATAACTATCGTCCCATTTCTATAGCCTCTGTTCTTTCTAAAGTTTTCGAATCTATTCTTAACAAGAAGATTTAGAAACATCTCAATTCTTTAAATCTTATTTCTGATCGCCAGCATGGATTCCGTAAGAAACGTTCTACTGGTGATCTTCTTTCCCTTCTCTCTGACTTCTGGTCTTCCGCTCTCCGACATTTTGGTGAATCTTTTGCTGTCGCGCTGAACATATCGAAAGCTTTCGTTAGAGTCTGGCACAAAGCTTCGATTTCCAAAATTTCCTCTTTCGGTATCTGTCCTCTCTGTGGTCTTCTCTCTTTTTTCCTTTCTGGTCGTTCTATAGAAGCTGTTGTAGACTGTCACCGTTCATCCTTTAAATCTATTAATAGTGTTGTTCCTCAAAGATCTGTCTTATCCCCAACACTTTTTCTGCTTTTTATTAATGACATTCTATCTGTTACTCCATTTCCTGTCCACTCTAATGCCGATGTCTTCACCCTTCATTACTCTTTTCTATTTTAAAGGCTCCCTCTTAACAGCATTTAATAGATGCAAGGAAGGTAGCCTGGAGAAAACTGACATCTGATCCATCGTATTTCAAATTGGGGCAGAGAAGCCATGATATTTTTCAATGCTTCAAAAAGTCAGTTCCTTCATTATTCCACTCAACACAATGATTTCTTCTTCGAAAACACACAACTCAAATCTTCATCTGTTCTTAATATTCTCATGCTATCTTTTTCTTGTGATCTTTCTTGGCACACATTACTTCTTTCTCTAAACAAGCTTCAAAGAGGTTAGGTGTTCTGAGATGCCCTCAGGATTTCTTCACTCCACCCTAGTTGCTGACTCTTTATAACTGTGTAGTTCAACCCTGTATAGAGTATGCATCACACATCTGGGGTGGTTCCACTCACACAGCTCTCTTTAAAAAGGTGGAGTCTAGAGCTTTTCGTCTTATCAACTCTTCTGCACTCACAAATTCTCTCCAGTCTCTTTCTGTCCGTCGAATGTTTCGTCACTCTCAATACTATCACAATTACAATGAACACTGCTCTTCTGAACTCTTCCTTTGCATACCACATCCATTGAGAAGAGCTCGTGCGACATGCCTTTCTACACATTCTCATCCTTTCTCTGTCCAACTCTCCGACCCCAGACTTAACTGCTATGCTCAAACTTTTATGTATTCTACTGGTAAAATCTGGAACACACTCCCTTCATCTATTTTCCCAACTTCCTATGACTTACACATCTTTAAACGCCGTGTATCTGGACATGTTGGCCTTTTAAATTGACTTTCTTTCTGATTATTCAATAACTCTGGTAGTAATTTAGTAGACCTCTGGCCTATGCCCCCCAGAGGTAATATAAATTATATATATATATATATATATATATATATATATATATATATATATATATATATATATATATATATATATATATATATATATATATATATATATATATATATACTGATGTACTCATTTAACGACTGAGTCATTCGGAGCTATGCGCAAGGAGAAATCGCTCACATTTCCCCCTCCTGGCCAGGCCTCGAACCCTGGACCTCTCGATTGCTATCACGAGTGCTCGATCGACTGAGCTACGGAGCCGCATATATATATATATATATATATATATATATATATATATATATATATATATATATATATATATATATATATATATATATATATATATATATATATATATATATATATATATATATATATATATATATATATATATATATATATATATATATATATATATATATATATATATATATATATATATATATATATATATATATATATATATATATATTATTATATATATATATATGCGGCTCCGTAGCTCAGTCGATCGAGCACTCGTGATAGCAATCGAGAGGTCCAGGGTTCGAGGCCTGGCCGGAGAGGGGAAATGTGAGCGATTTCTCCTTGCGCATAGCTCCGAATGACTCAGTCGTTAAATGAGTACATCAGTGGAGTGCTCTTGCCACTGATGGGAATAATCTCCGGCATCCGCGATAGGCCTGGCCCAGCCAGCGGTATCCGCCGTGGGCCCTTGAAACCCAGGGATCTTCCTCGAAAGATCCCACTGACAGGACTTAGTCCTACTTTTGGGAAGGTGTGGTTAATTTATATATATATATATATATATATATATATATATATATATATATATATATATATCTCTATCTCTCTCTCTCTCTCTCTCTCTCTCTCTCTATATATATATATATATATATATATATATATATATATATATATATATATATATATATATATATATATATATATATATATATATATATATATATATATATATATATATATATATCCTCTGGTGGACAAATTAAATAACCCTACGAAATTCCGTCAGAGTTGCAGAAATCCGAAATCCTGGTCAAATTCCACTAGAGTTGGAGGGAAGTCAGAATCATAGCCAGTTAATGACCGACGTGTCTCGATTCACGGCTTTCGAAAGTGTGCAAGAAAAGGAAGTGGATTAAATAAATAAATGGAGTGTGCTTCAGATTTTACCAGTTGAATGCATGGGAAATTGAGCAAACCTGTTAGGTCTGTTGTTAGAGAGTTGGACAAAAAAAGATGTAGAATGTGTAGAAAAGCGTGTAGCTTGAGCCCTTCTCAGGGGAGGAGGTATGCCATAATAGAGTCAAAATAGTAGTGTCCGTTGTAACAGAGAAAGTACAGAGTGGATGACAAAGCAGTTCGACAGGCAAAAATAGATCGCAGATAATTAGTGAGAGTGTAAGTTAAGATGAAAAGCCCTAGACTCTACCTTTTCAGGGAAAGCTGTATGAGAGTTCACCATCTAAGATATGTGACGCTTTCTTTATAAGGTTGCGAACAACTCCCTTTAAAGAGAAAGCAACTAGGGGCATTGGAAAAAATTGCGAAGGTTCGTCAGAACACCCAACCTCTTGGAAGCTTGTTTAGAAAGAGAAAAAATGTTTTCCTTCTAAGAAAGATCCCATAAAAGAAAGGCAGAGAAAATTAGGGACGGACGAATGTTTAAGTTGTGTATTTTTGAAGATGTTATAGTTGAGTGGAAGGTTTTGTCGAGTAGAGAGATGTAGGAACTGAATTTTTGAGACATTGAAAACAACCTTATTTTCTCTGCCTCAGATTGAAATACGAAAAAGGTCAGAGGTCATTTGCTCCAAAGCCACTATTCTTGCATCAATTAACTGCCGTTGGGAGTAGCGTCTTTCAAATTCGAAGGAGCCATGAAGTCTTTTTAGTATAGAAGTGAATACGTGATTAAGTAACTGAGAGAAGGTCTTTAATGAAAACTAGAAAAAGAGTTGGAGTTTGAACAGATCCTTGAGGAACACCACTATTAATATATTTAAAAGAAGAACTGCGGCAGTCTACAATAGCTTCTATAGAACGACCGGAAGGAGAATCAGAGGGGATAAATTTCTAAAGAGGGAAGTTTAAAAATCAAAGATCTGTGCAGCAATCTATCGGAGGCTTTCGTTATGTCTTGAGCGACATCAAAATATTTATTGAAATGCCGAAGAGAATAGGACCAACAGTCAGAGAGAAAGGAAAGAAAATCACTACTGGAACCTTTTTACGAAAGCCATACTGGCGATCAGAGATAAGATTAGAAGATTTGAGTTCTTTTTCAACTCTTAACAAGAAACTTTAGAAAGCAACTACTACTAGAGTAAGCAGAGATCAGCAAAGGTTTGTAAGGTTTAGCAGAAAGGAAAAATTATATAATGTAGTCTCCATGCCTCAGTAAATCACCCCACGGAAACTATAATCATTCCACAGGAAATCAAAGAAGTACTACCGAAAGTCCGACCCGCTTTGGGCCCGAAATGTCACAAATATTTCCTCGAAATACCCTTTAGTCTTTCTTGCGGGAGACTTGAAATGATAGAAGAGGATACAGAGATAAGAAAGCGATCGGAAGAACCCAAAGATTGGAAAAATGGGACAGTAGCTGAAGGTTTGGAAAGGTCTCCCTTTTTTGGCACATTCTGAATAAGAGCACGCTTCCAGCGAGAAGGGAAGGTTGAAATAGAAAGACAGAAACGAAATAGTTTACCAAAGTAGATTGCAAACTAAAAAGCTCAAATTTTAAGAACCACAGGAGGGATACCATCAGTACCGTATGCCTTCTTAGTGTAAAGCCAAATGAAAGCAGAAATTGACTTCTTTAGAAAAAATTACAATTTTAGGCATAAATGAGTTGGGTGGGAGAAGGTTGAATGAGGAAGTATAGCTCCGAAATCATTTAAAGTTGAATTAGTGGCAAAAGTCTGAGTAAAAATTTCAGTTTTTGAAGAAGGTAAAACGGCAATTGTGCTGAAAAAATATTAGTGTAGGGAAAAGGAAGAGGCTAAGTTTGAGTTGATAATTTTTGCTAACTGCCTGAGAGAGAAGAAGAGGAACCAGAAACATTATTGCATTTTATATTCAGAAATGCCAAATGAGTTTTTGGTGTTACAAAGAACAAAAACAGATTTTGCATGATTTCGGGATAAAATATAAATTGAATGATTTTCTAAAGTTTGAAAACAATGCGGCAAATAGCACGAGAGTAAGCAGAGATCAGCAAAGATTTGTAAGGTTTAGTAGAAAGGAAATATTATATAATGTTGTCTCCATGCCTCAGTAAATCACCCCACGGAACCTAAAATCATTCCACAGGAAATCAAAGAAGTACGACCGAAAGTCGGACCAGCTTGGGGCCCGAAATGTCACAAATGTTTCCTCGAAATACCCTGGAGTCTTTCTTTCGGAAGACTTGAAAAGGTAGATGATACAGAGATAAGAAACCGATCGGAAGAACCCAGAGGAGGATAGAGTTTGGCATAAAAAAGAGAAGGATTGAAAGTTTTAAAAAAGGTCAAGAATGTTGGGTTTATCTCCAAGACGATCAGGGATATTAGTAGGGAGCTGCACCCTCTACTAAATGTCGTTTTGGATGGAGAATTTAAAGGCACGTTCACAGGCTGTATCATGAAAATTAGAAGAAAGCCATTGGTGGTGGTGAACATTGAAATCACGTAATATGATGATTTCAGAGAAAGTAGAAGAAGAGAGAATGTTCTCTCTTTTGGAGTTTATATAGTCAAAGAATTTAGGATAGTAAGTTAGGATAAAAATAAACAGATCAAATGAATTTAGACATAGAATGGCAAGATAGGTTTTGCCACAAGGTGAAAAATTCGGAAGACTCCAGATTAGAGACACGAGAGTAAACAAAATCGTAGGGCACATAAGCATAACAACCTTCTTTGGCTGATAATTGAAAATAGAGACAGTAAGAGAAAACAGGAAATGATGAACGTTCAAATATCTAAGCTTCTGTCAAGAATAAGAGGTTAGGTCTAAAAGAAGAGAGGTGATGTTCAACAAAATGAAAATTGTATTGAACACCGCGAATGTTGCAAATATTAATGAACAAAATATACTGTGCACTAGGGCAAGTCTGATGCAAAGTCTTGGCAACACCAACCCTATATCACCTGTCAATAGTTTTGTTTAGCAATGTGACAAGATAAGTAGGTGTATTACAGAGAGCAGAAAACCTAAATTTTATGATCATTGAATATTTTCTATCTTGTTTCAATCTTCATGAGTTAAATAAAAAAACTGGTATCTGTTATCGGTATCGATAAATTTAGAGGTATCGGTATCTGGTGATTTAAAATTATTGGTATCGGTATCTGGTGATTTAAAATTATTGGTATCGGAATCGGTATCAGTTTGGTATTACTATATATATATATATATATATATATATATATATATATATATATATATATATATATATATATATATATATATATATATATATATATATATATATATATATATATATATATATATATATATATATATATATACCAATTACCGACGAAGCTGCGCTTACCAGAGAGGGAATACTAAATTTTTATAACACACATCAATGGGACACATTTCGGGGATAATAGGAGGCTCAAAAGCAATGAAAATATGTCCCATGAACATGTGTTCGAACTGACCCATTTTCAAAGTTATAGGTTTAACGTTTATAACACTGCATACGGCAGGTCCTGGTATTCCGTAACAATATGTTTTTCCTACCATAAATGATGATTTCGTTGGTAAGCCTATTGAAATATCCCAGCTTCGATGATGTAACACGTACGGTCGAATAGGCTTAAATGGAAACCTTTGATCTCGTGGTAGAAAAGGTCGTGATGTCTATCTTCGCGTTCAGTGTTAGAGGTCGGTGTTTACGTTACGAGGATAAACTTTAATTTGGAAATGGTGGACATTTATTTAATATATGGCCTTCCCTAATGTAATTCTGCCGAAGCATGACGTCTATACAAGGACCGATACCCTAACAGACTTCTACAGAATATGAAAACATTTCAAAAATTAGATGAACGTTTATGGGAAATTGGGTCATTTAAAAAGGGGGTATCTGATGGTGGTAGAACAATGGATGTCAGATCTGTTAATTGCGAGGAGAGGTTCTTGAAACACATCAAAGAAGATAACGGAACAAGTATTCTTAGAGTAGTTACAATGGAGAATGTAGGATATATGACGGTATGAAGTGTACTTCGAGAACAACAACTTTACCTTTTTTTTTTTCTTGATCAAAGGTTAGCATATTAGGTCAGGGTTGGCAAGGGTAGTTTTTACCAACCTAGTTTTCAGGGAAGAGACTTTGGAAAACTGGGAAAAAAGTTGTCGGTGAAAAACTTCAATGATAAAATACAATTTGGATACTAATATTACACTGGGGTATTTAGATTACTATTAGTCTGCTACATTGAGTTAGATAATGAATATTAGGTGATTAAGCTATAAAATTTTAATATCATTATATACAAGCCAATATTATGAGGCATTTAGGTGATTAAACAATAAAATATTATTTGACAAGCTGACAGACAACACAGTGCTACGGTTTTTCCTTGGAAAAGTTGGGTAAAAGGTTCGAAAAGTTTATCCTATCGAACCCTGGGTGAGGTGTTTCGCGAATTTCTTCCAAAATCGACTACCTGACCTACTTGAGGACGTTCCACTTGATATTATTGTTCGTCGCATGTGATTCTGCATGACGGTGCATCACCATACTTTAATCGAGCTGCCAGGTTATAGACGCGAGATTTCCACACAAATGAATAGGTCGAGGAGTACATCCTGCCTGGCATACTCGTTCCTCTCCTCGTTCCTTCACTCATCTCCAGTGGGGACGTTTTACGTGCAGGTATACAAGAGGCCTGTCAACAGACTCGACATATACCTGGAAAATTCGAAGGAGTGCGAAAGTTTCGGTACATTGATTCATGCATGCATTCAGAGCTGAGGAGCTATTTCCAGCACCTTTTGCTAGTGTAACCGGTTGGCGGATACTGATAACGTCGTTGTGCTTTAACTTGGAAACCAGGACAGTTAAGACACATGTTCATAGGATCATTTTTCATTGATTTTGTGCCCTCTGTCCATCCCCGAAGGGGGTACCACAAGTTACCACAATATATATATATATATATATATATATATATATATATTATATATATATATATATATATATATATATATATATATATATATATATATATATATATATATATATATATATATATATATATATATATATACAGGGCGGAGTATACGTCTTCGAGTTATTTAATTCCTATGCAGCAAGCGGTATTAGTCTGATTGCTCTGATTTTCTTCGAATGCATGGCGATTGGTTGGGGTTATGGAGCGGACAGATTCTACGACAATGTCAAGGAAATGATTGGCTATTATCCCTTCTTCTGGTGGAAACTTTGTTGGAAATATTTTACTCCCATAATAACATTTGTAAGTAAAATTTTTTTTCTCTCTCTCATATACTATATATATATATATATATATATATATATATATATATATATATATATATATATATATATATATATATATATATATATATATATATATATATATATATATATATATATATATATATATATATATATATATATATATATATATATATATATATATATATATATATATATATATATATATATATATATATATATATATATATATATATATATATTATATATATATATATATATATATATATATATATATATATATATATATATATATATATATATATATATATATATATATATATATATATATATATATATATATATATATATATATATATATATATATATATATATATATATATATATATATATATATATATATATATATATATATATATATATATATATATATATATATATATATATATATATATATATATATATATATATATGAGATTGTTCTTTGCTAGTGAACCGTAACTAATCTAATTACGAAGGTTAAATTAAATTTTCAAATACTCGTTTAAAACAATGAGAATGTTTCACACCTTATCTCGGTCCGTCTTCATCACAAACTAAATTGTACAAATTTCTGTTTTAAAATATAATCAAAATATAAATTCATTAACTATATATAAAATATTTATAATAATAATAATAATAATAATAATAATAATAATAATAATAATAATAATAATAATAATAATAATAATAATAATAGTAATAATAATAATAATAAAAACCAAGACAAAATTGAAAATTTAGTTGCACTAAGAAATAATAAAAAGAATGGACTACTGTATTTTATAAAAAGGACTTCATCATTGAGTAAAAAGCGCAACAGAAGAAGGTTAATAATATAAGAATGGACAATGAGTTTTTATATAAAAAACTTCAATATCCTGCGATCAAGAAACGAAGAAGAATGTCGAAGAATAGAAAAATTGGAAGAAGAAAAAGATTGAGTTGGAAAGGGGAAATGATATTCACTTTTATTTCGGAATTTGATATAGAAATTACGTATATAAAAATCAGGAAAATGAATGGGCAGATTATCTTTTCCGTTACCAGGATCCATTTCTTGCAACTGATGGTGAAAACTAAGATGATGTAGAAAAAGAGATAATATGTTATATTTTGAATGAAGAAGAGGGGAGAGGTCAGTGTTTTAAAGGATAAAGAGGCATTGTCGAGGACTTCTGAAGAATTTAAAGCAGAGCATTGTAACTTGAATAGCCTTGAGAACTTCACGTACGAAAAGAATGACGAAAAAAGGATAAGAAAACGATATATATATATATATATATATATATATATATATATATATATATATATATATATATATATATATATATATATATATATATATATATATATATATATATATATATAGAAGTGATGGATATGAAATCCGCATTAAATTTTGATATCCTCATCTGCAATTATTAAATGCGGATGTTGCGGATGTATAAAATTTTGAAAGTTATTAATTTGTTTCTAATGTTTGATTAATTTTTTGGATAAGCAAATATATAATAATATATATATATATATATCATATATATATATATATATATATATATATATATATATATATATATATATATATATATATATATATATATATATATATATATATATATATATATATATATATATATATATATATAATATATATATATATATATATATATATATATATATATATATATATATATATATATATATATATATATATATATATATATATATATATATATATATATATATATATATATATATATATATATATATATATATATATATATATATATATATATATATATATATATATATATATATATATATATATATAATATATATATATATATATATATATATATATATATATATATATATATATATAATATATATATATATATAATATATATATATATATATATATATATATATATATATATATATATATATATATATATATATATATATATCTTCCTTTCCTCCTCTTATTCATTCTTGATAGTTCTGTTGCTAAAACTTCAACTGAAAAGGCTAAATTCTCTTCGGCCCCTGTTCTCCTCTAATTTAACCATGAACGACTCCGACTATCCTAATCCTGTTTCTTCTCCTCTCAGATATCTCATGCCTTTACCTGTGATTACATTTGATCAGTTGCATAGGCTTCTGAAATCTGTGTACCTTTAAAGGCAAACGGCCCAGATGGCATTCCTCCCCGAGCTTTAAGGAAGTTGTGGTTCTGAGCTGGCTCCGTCCCTCGTTCAACTTTTCTCTCTATGCCTCAATACTAGTACTTTCCGTTAGTGTTGGAAGCGCGCTTTGATCTTTCTAACTATCCGCCTATATCTCTCGCTTGAATTATGTCTAAGATTTTTGAAATCTTTCTCAACTCTCATTTCTTAGATCATCTGGAATCCTATTTCCTTCTTTCTGATTATCAATATGGCTTTCGACGTTCGAGGTCTTCTGGTAATATACTTTCCTATCTCACAGATTTATGGCCTTCTGCCCTTAGGGACCATGAGGAGACTTGTGTGGTGGCGCTTGATATATCTAAGATATTTAACCGGTTATGGCATTCGTCACTGAAAAATTTTCAGTTTCCTCCTTTTCTTTACTTACTTATGCCTAGCTTTCTTTTTAATCGTTCCATTTCATCTGTTGTTGATGAGGCAACTTCTTCATTTCCTGTCAGTATGATGTTCTTCAGGGCTCTTACTTGTCTCCTACTCTATTCCTACTTTTCATTAATTTACTGTAATCGTCATCGTGAAAACATTCATAATCGTCCCATCACACACATACACAGCTGCTTATCTAAT
>SEYY01024845.1:0-17500 GCA_009176605.1 Armadillidium nasatum | reverse complement strand
AGTAGGAAGGATTTCGGATTGTATCTCAAAATCATGGGCACATTCTTGGTCGGCAGGAAGGCTAGCAAGTTAAACATGTTATTTTTTGTTGGAATGGTGCAATAGTGCAAAACACAACCAACTGTAGATTAAAATTTGGATGCATAGTAGAAATCTATTTTATTTTCACATCATAATTGAAACTGAGGTTCATGAAACAGTTTTTTATTGTTCAGTCTGCAGACGAATCTTTATTTCAAAATCTTTCAAAGAATCTCGAAGAAGAAAAATTAATGTACGAATGCCTGTCGAACTTCAAATTCGCATACATAGGAAAGATCCAAAATTTTAAGAAACTGAAGAAATTTCATAAACAAGCATGAGAAAATTTCGATTCATCTTACTTTTCAGAGTTTTTGTTCTTAGGTGTAAAGTTTTCCCAAAATACTAAGCCACATGTGAGACCATTTTAAAACTTTAGCTATCTTGGATGTAACTTAAATGTTTACTTACTCTTTTGCAACTTAAATCTTCATAATAGGACCTGAGAGATGTACATTGAATTTGATGAAATTGAGGTTTCATAATATAAGAATATCGGAAAGGTGGGATATAAATATTATGGATGATGACAGCTGAAAAGATGCTTGATAAACCTCCAGGAAGCGGAGGTAAATAATCTTCAATACCGAAATTTGCAAGGAGTTAAAAATATTAAATAAAAATGGCATTTACATTCCTAGAATTATTTTAGTGTGCAAATGTTTTTCAGTTTCTTTTGTTAAATTCATATTATTTTTGAACTTAAAAAAGTTAAAAATAAAATAAATAAATAAATAAATTTGTTTAACGTTTGACCAAAATCTGTATGAGTTGATCGTAAATTGAAGACATTTTTGAAAACCATTTCGAATTATTATTATTATTATTATTATTATTATTATTATTATTATTATTATTATTATTATTATTATTATTATTATTATTATTATTATTATTATTATTATTATTATTATTATTATTATTATTATTATTATTATTATTATTATTATTATTATTATTATTATTATTATTATTATTATTATTATTATTATTATTATTATTATTATTATTATTATTATTATTATTATTATCATTATTATTATTATTATTATTATTATTATTATTATTATTTCAGAAAATATTTGATCTAATGAGGCCAGAACTTAACATGGAAGCGTTGAAGAATACGTACAAAACAGCACAAACTCCTCCAACAGCCGTTTAGGGAGGAAAGAATTATTTCCTGTAAAAAGGAAAAAAAAAGTATAAAACTTTGTTT
Organism: Armadillidium nasatum; assembly: GCA_009176605.1. Lineage (NCBI taxonomy): Eukaryota > Metazoa > Arthropoda > Malacostraca > Isopoda > Armadillidiidae > Armadillidium > Armadillidium nasatum. The sequence goes on along the minus strand of SEYY01024845.1, from coordinate 16,200 downwards.
CCTGTAATTGTTTTCAAAATCCTTGGAAGCTCTAAAAGGAAAAAATAGCCAACTGAACGAGCACAAACCCTTTCTTTTAGCTCCAAATTCACACAATTTTTGAAGTTTAAATTTTTTAATTTTGTTTTTATAAGATGAACTCGAATTAGTTTTATACCATACAAAATATTCAAAAAATAATAAATCGTGCTAATATTCAATCAGAGAATTAACCTAAATTTAATAAAAGAAAATAAGCATAATTCTATTTTTTATTAATAATAGAAAACGTTCTTGGAATATGAATCACTGCCTTCTCCTGCCTTAACAATTTTATGGAATTATGTAGTGTGTGTTCTAATTATTAAATAATGAAATAACAAAACATTAGTTAAAATTATATAATTAAAACTCAACTTACGTAACACTAAACCTTCAATTGTTGTTCTATTCATTGATAAAATACTAATACATAGATAAAATTGTGAACTCTAATTATAAATTTTTAAGAAACCTCTTGACTTTACCATACTATATACTTTTTAGATTTTTACATTAATTAAAGTATAAAATTCCTTTGAAAACCTTACACTTGCCTTCCACTTTAACGGAAAGAATTATTCTAAGATAAAAATTATTTCACAAATGGAGCACAAATGAAAAGTTAATCACTGAACTCTTTGGAAATATATAAAATTGTTCTTTAACTAAATAAAAAAATGAAATGGATTTATGATAATTTTCTTTAATAATAATAATAATAATAATAATAAATAATTATCATTAAAATTATTATTATTATTATTATTATTATTGTTTTATTAATAAGTAATGTTTTTATAATAATAATAATAATAATATCATTAGTCTTATTATTATTTAATATAATTGTGAATTATATAAAATATGAGAACAGTGATTATAATTAATAATAATAATATTATAATAATAATTGTTATTATTATTCTTATTAATATTATTATTATTATTATTATTATTATTATTATTATTATTATTATTATTAGCATCCATGTCATTTTCTAAAAATAAAAAAAAGGTTTGTTTCAAAACTAGGTTTACTTAGGTACTAACCTAAGTAACGCACTTAAGTTTTTATATAATTATTATTACTATTATTATTATTTTTATTATTAATTTTTTATTATTATTATTATTTAAAATCCTTTAAAATTTTTTACATTATATTGAAAAAAGATATGGCATTTGTTATTTCCTATTTTATTATTATTATTATTATTATTATTATTATTATTATTATTATTATTAATAATATCATTATTTTTATTATCATAGTTATTATTATTATATTATAATTGTTATTATTATTATTACTTATCATTGTTATTATCGCTTTTATTATTATTACTATTGTTATTATAATTATAATTTTTATCTTGAGTTTTGAAAGTGGTTGACCAGCTTAGGATAAATGAAAGGATAAATTGGAAAATCATGCACTGCATAATTAATGTACGAATTATAAAAAAATTATTAATTAAATTAATTAAAATAAATTGAGATTGAAATTTATATAAAGATACTCACTTCCTGTGGTTCTCTAGCAAGCAAGTTGTGGTAATCTTTTTGAACATAATTTCTACCTTAAACATTTCCTGAAACGATTTCAAGTTGAATATCACAAAATTCAAGAATGACAATTAGTTTTTGACAACTGACAAATTTTTGTAAGAGCTGTCACAACTAACACTCAGTATCCTATTTAAGTGGGAGAGGGCGAACGTTAAACAATAAGGATAAGAAAAAAACACCAGTCCTACCTTAAAGCAAATACCGCATATTAAGTATAGGAGCAAGCTTGAAAGTGAAAGGTAGATTAAAATCAACAGGAAATACAGATGTAAGGAAAAAAGGTGATCTACAACAACCAAACCTGAAGTTACAAATGTTCACACAAAGATATGTGAAGACACTGGGACTTTGTGTAATGGAGGCTTCGTATAGGTTATACGAGTAGTTAGTTTCCTCGAGCACCGCCTCTGTAGTATTTATAGAAAAGAGACAAAGCTCAAACTTCGCTTCTCAAAGATAAGGGTCTAGCGAAATAGAAATTATAGAACAGTTTTATAAATCTTTTTGCCCTTTGATACTGCCCTATGTAAAATATGATAACAGTATTCATTATTAGAGCCCTGTAAAGTTGTAATAGCTGAGAAAAGGAAAAGAATCTCGCGTCTTCTATGAGATTGTCCTATATAACCGTTGTGGTATGAGGTTTGTAAGATATTTTTTGTTTATGTTAAGGCCAAGAATAATTAATATTATTGCCAACAGGAGTGACAGAAGGGTCGTAAAAAAAAGTTGAATTTCTCAAGGTTTTGTCGAGCTCACTTGGAAATTCTATTAGATCAGCAAAATCGAATAGGAATGATAAAGGTGATAAGAAACTCTAGGAGTAGAAACAGATTTGAAATGAACAATTATAATAAAAGATTGTAGTGTCGAGCCATCGTCATAAAAATGGGCAGAGTTTGATTTTGAAGGTCGTTAATTAAACATTGAAAAAGGGTAGGAGATAATAACCTTTAAGAACATTATTACTGACCGAGAATGAAGAAAACACCCATTCGACAACGGAAAATTTGGAACATTTTGAAAGAAAGCTAAATGTAAGTAAATATAAAGAATGAGAAAACTTAAAGGTGGGAAACTTGGAGTGCACCGACGCATTCAATATCAGTTCAAATACCAATATGTTAAGCGCCACTACGCAATAAATTAGTAAGAATGGAAAATATAGCACCAGTTGACCTCGACTGTTGAAAGCTATACTGATGATAGAAAAGAAGGGAAGTAAATTTCAGATGATTCTGAAAATGATAATTGAGAATGATTTCAAAGATATTGAAAAGAATATAAATGAGAACTATCGGGAGATATTTAAAAGGTTCAGATGGGATAGTTGAGAATATGCGCATTCCAATACTGATAGAAAGTGGTTGTAGTGAATCACAGAAAGAATAGTTAAACAAGGGCCAGGGTCAGATCAAAACACGAGAGGGTTAAAGCTCGTGCATCTAATCAAATTTAATGTGACACCTGAGAGGAAGAGTAGGCGGAGGATTGACAGAATTGCTGAGGGGTGAATTCTAGGAAAATAGAAGAGAGAGAAGTTCTTTCAGATTTAGTATAAACGACAGAATCACAGAACCAGAAAAGGAAATGAAGTGGAAAAGTAGAGTTACAAAAGTTGTTAGAAATATTGTTAGCAAGAGGCCAGAAAGATAACTAAGAAGGCTAGCTCTCTTTCTTATAGCAAAAGTACGCTTTGCTTGTTGAATAATATCCATTCAACGATTTTGAGTTAATTAGAAATTAGCAAAAGTGATAGAAGAATGTGGAATTTTCCACCAATAACACGCATTGACGTACGCCTGAATGGAGCGATAACAAACTGAGACATTTTCAAAATCGAAGCAATATCAAAATTAGCTTTAAAACTTAGCCTGACAGGAACTTGCCAGAAGTAGTGCATAAGGCAGAATGAGTTGTTGGAAAAAATGCATTAAAGTTGAGAGCGATATAAGATTGTGAATAAGTTTACCTAATGAAAGGAAAATGGAATATTCTTATCAAAAAGCACAGGTTAAACAGTGTTCTAGAATTTTTTATGACAATCTAGACTATATATATATATATATATATATATATATATATATATATATATATATATATATATATATATATATATATATATATATATATATATATATATATATATATATATATATATATATATATATATATATATATATATATATATATATATATATATATATATATATATATATATATATATATATATATAGATATATAGATTCTATAATTAGTCCAGATCTATGAAAATTATGAATGATTCGGCCTCTTTTCCTACCTCAATCAGAATGAAAGAACCCAACTATTTACCGTTGTGTACAATGAAGTTCTCTAAATAGAGAACATTAGATTTGATAAAAAGAAGTAGCTCTCTAGTGAGAAGTAGTGAGACATTCAAAAGAGGTCCAAAAATTTCCGGTGGAAAAAAAAGTAGTAAAAAGTAGTTTGAAGACAGGATAATCTAAGTTGGGAAGATTCAAGAATTTTGAGATGTATTACGGAAGCGTTAATACCAATATAGACACTTGTTCAGCCACTCAGAAGGAAGTTATAAAATGAATTTCAGTTACATATTATAACATTTCTAGAAAGAGTGAATTCTTAGAGATATCTGAGTCTTAAATAAAAACAAAAATTTGGAAGGGTGTTACAGAGGTGGTATTTTACTAAATAAGGAAGTTAACCGGAAGTGACCAGAAATTGAGATTGAAACATTGCATTGCATACTTCTTTATATTAGTGAGAAAACCATATACATTAGGAAAATATTAAGAAAGTCTAAACGTGCGCAGACCAAATATACTAGGGCACACTTAATATTAAAAAATAAAATATAAACAAGGTAAACTAGGAATCGAAACTGAAACTAAAATAACAACTGTAGTATAAAATTGTATTAAACTTGAACTCTATTTAAATCTTAGTTAAAATCTTAAATAAAAAATAAAATATATGCTATCTAAGCTGTAATTAAAATTTACTATTTTTAACAACTATACATTTATATTTTTAAATTTAAATAAAAATAATTTTTAAAATAAAAATTTTAAAATTATAATAAATAAAATAACTTTCTAAATAGTAGAAAGAAAAATTTGTGAAAAGAAAAAAAAAGTTACAGATTGAAAAAAAAAAATCAGCTGAATTTACAAAAGAGAGTGTCATAGTGTCTAATGTTTATGAGGCGCTCTTGTGTGCGTGCATACTTCTTTATATGTTTGTGTGTATATATGTACACGTGTGCTTTAGTGTATTACGACCAAAAATTTAAGAAAATGAAAGAAAAGAAAAAAGTAAAATATTTTAATAAAATGAAAATAGATGCAGAGTGCTAAATTAAAATAGAAAATGCTATAAAAAATGGAATAAAAAGAAATGTAAGTTGCTTTAAAATAGAAATAACTAAATGTAGACGAAATAAAAAATTTTAAATTTTAAATATTGAGATGCAAACTTAGAAGGAAAATTTTACTCTTTACAATTTTTAAACTCTAATCACAACCTACGAAGCCTCGTAGTAACCATAAATTTTAAAATCCGAGGTCGAGAATTCGTATTTTAGTTTGGTAATGATGGAAGTTCAAAATTGTGCAATAGATGGCGCCATACTAAAGTAACGTGATGACATCATGTATGCATTTTCAAGAAATATAAAGAGAAATTCAAATGGATGGAAACCACATGCAATGAGTTCAAGATGAGGATAAAAAATTCACGATATTGGATGCTCATGTACGCATTCTCACTCAGGTACGTACGTACAGATAAGACTTTAAAGGGTTAAAAGCATCCAGTATGTTCGTGTTTTTGTGTGTCCGGAAGTTGACCAGAGGTTGAGAGGAAGTTAACCGGAAGTGACCAGAAATTGAGATTGAAACATTGCATTGCACAAACCATGGGCGTACGTAGGATTTCATTTTTGAGGGGCCAAGGTTGAGTGATATATATATATATATATATATATATATATATATATATATATATATATATATATATATATATATATATATATATATATATATATATATATATATATATATATATATCTGTGCGTGTGTGTGACCTCAGGATTTGGCTTAGTGGCTGATAAAAATGATGATTTATGTTCTTGCTCACACTAATTACTAAACTGTTTGGGTTGGTTAAACTACAGATTTTTTCCTTTTCAAGGGTCAATGAACAATAGCATAGAATAAAAAAATTTATTTCGGTTATAAAATAAATAAAATAATAGGTCTACCGTTGTGTACAACGGAAAATGATTTTTACAACGGAATTGAAAATCAACTATTTTTATGTTTAACGAGGTGAGTAAAAAAAAAAATAAAAACTACCAAGCCTGTCTTTGTTCATATCTCTTCTTAACTATGTCTTTACTCTTCGCAGAATGCTGAAAGACCTTTCAAAGGTACTTGTTAAACAAGAAAGCACAAGTGCAATTAATAGATAGGTTTTGATCGGCTTCTTTAACAACTTCAGTTCCAAGTCTTTCAAATCTTGTTTGTCCATTTTTTTTATCCCGTCACAAGGTATACCATAAGTTCGCTCCAGTAAGAATTTGGTTGATATCGAGATCATAAACTCTGAAAATTTTAAATAAAAATAATTGATATAAAGCATTTTACTTTTTCACACAAACTGCCTATGGTAGAACCTAGCATAAGAAACGGATGCAAATGAAAAAGAAGAAATGCTGGCACGTTGTTTTCTGAAAATCTAATCTCTAAAGCTTAAGAAAGTGAGTCAAGATAAGGCACAAGTACACAGAACGCTTCCAATATTCAGCAGAAGTTTCAGCCGGATGATTTACTCTATGTTGTTGGGATTGCACCTTTCTAGGTGGTGCAAGTTCTACTAAGAACTCAGCAGCAATAACGTTGGCGGATAAGAGCAGATCATCAATTATTTAATTAGCGGTTTTGCGGTAGTCTTTGAACTTTCAAAATTCTTTGGACATGATCAGAGTCAATAAAGTCAATATTTTTTGTTTGAATAATGTTAGCCACTGGTTCAACTAAACCAGAATATTTGGATATTACAGAAGAGGTAATAATGAAAATGGTCTTGTTGCCGAACAACATAAGTGAAAAGCTGTTTTTCTTGCTAGGTTGTTGCCTTCCTGTGACAATTTTTCTAATCCATGAACGATTTTTATCATATTTGTATGGAAAATATTAATACTATGATATTTTCGATACTTATTACTAATTAGCATTATTGTTACTTATATTTTTTACTTTTCACTTTCATATATATTTTTTACATCATTATCTATCGACTGATGTTTCTTTGCAGTTTATCCTCTAGTAAGCTCTTTATTTCGTCAAGATTTAGGGGGGGACAAGTGCACCACACCTTGCGTCCGCCAATTGTCCCGAACAATTGCGCAGGTTGTTGCCAAAGGTGAAAGGGTTAACTGTTCAAAGGTTTAAAAATGGTTCACAAAAGAGTGTGAAATAGGGTGGTCAGGAAAAAGCATTAGACAGAAGTTGTGATGTTGCTCAGTTGTTAGATAAGCAGTAGTCTAAATTAGGAGTCTTGCTTAGGTTACATATGCTGGGTTGCATGTTATTATGGTAAAGCTATAAAAATAAATATATTATGGCTAATTTTGGAATGGCGTTCCACCTGAATATAAGGTTTGCAACTTTGAACAACATTCTTGCGAGAGTACATAGCTAGCCTGTTTTATCCATTTGCATGAATATATGATCAATAAGACAGGCATCAAAGCTCATTTACATCAAATTTTGACTACAACATTGCATGTCAATTTGTTTCAACATATGGAAGTTAATGTTCCGTCTGAGTACAACGCAATAGCGATACTCGATAATGAAAAAAAAAAATATCAAGATATCGGTAATTGATATTTTGAAAAATATCAAAATACATACGAAAATTGTGAATAAATGTATCGTCAAGCGTGATTATATATATTATATATTTATAATATATATCCGATAGTTGCCTCTTCACCCTCACTCTTGATCTACAATTCGCATATATATATATATATATATATATATATATATATATATATATATATATATATATATATATATATATATATATATATATATATATATATATATATATATATATATATATATATATATATATATATATATATATATATATATATCTATATATATATATATATATATATATATATATATATATATATATATATATATATATATATATATATATATATATATATATATATATATATATATATATATATATATATATATATATATATATATATATATATATATATATATATATATATATATATATATATATACAGAGATGGGCATCGTTACATGAAATTGGGTAGCGTTACCGTTACTCGTTACTTGAGAGAAAAGGTGTAGCGTTACCGTTACATCGTTACATTTTAAAATCCTTTGAAGCGTTACCGTTACTCGTTACATGTAACGCCGTTACATGTAACGCGTTACTTTTGGTCAGTTTCGGGCTTAATTATTAGTTTACAGTTTTCGTACATGATCATATGTATACATATTTACTGCTGACGATTAAATCATTGGATTAACTAACAGTTTTTAAACTTTTATTCAAAAAGTGCAATTTATATTACTATCATTGACCAAATAATATAAATATAGTTTTTAAAATTGTTATATATATTTTAAGTTTCATTATATAAGTTTAGTGCAATAAATGATATACATTTATGGAATTTAGTGATGCAATATTATCCATATTTGAAATTTTTTTATAATTTATTTTTTTAATAAACGTAGAAGATTATCTGAATTGTGCTTCACTTTGAACCCTAGTTAGCCGATCTTCTTTCAACATTGTTTAATTTTATTGGACGGTATGCAAAGTATTAAGAGTAGATATTATTAATATTAATAATGATAATAATAATAATAATAAAAAAATTGACAGTAATAAATAAAATAATAAAAAAAAAAAAAAAAAAAAAAAAAATAATAATAATAATAATAATAATAATAATAATAATAATAATAATAATAATAATAATAATAATAATAATAATAATAATAATAATAATTAAGATCTATTTAAACAGTTAATCACTTAATAATAAATGATAATAATTTTCAGTAACCATATTGAGCATAAATAAAATTAAAAAAGAAAGACATAAGGATTTTATTTATAGTAACTATAATATATATATATATATATATATATATATATATATATATATATATATATATATATATATATATATATATATATATATATATATATATATATATATATATATATATATATATATATATATATATATATATATATATATATATATATATATATATATATATATATATATATATATATATATATATATATATATATATATATATATATATATTTTTACAGAACGCCACCACTCACGGGCAGAGCCCTTTTCAAGGAGGGGGCACACACACATGCACAAAGCTCATTCAAACACACACACACATACCTAACACACAGCCCTCAGGTGTGAACAGACGGAAGCCTTGAAGAGTGGAAGATTAAATACAGGAGGAAAAATAAATGATGGTAGAGAGTTCCACAGAATAGAGGTGGCTGGAAAGAAGGAGGTACCACAACGGGCTAGCCTGGGATTTCCTACGTCCACACAAAATTGGTGCGAAAGCAGGGCACCCCTTGTGCAACGAGGACGACGCAACGGTGGAGGAATACGAGAGGCCAATTCCCTCGAGCACCTGCCATTGTAGTACCTGTAGAAAAGAGATAGCGCGCCAACGTCACGTCTCAGAGACAGAGGGTCAAGTGAGTTTGAAAGTAGGGGACAGTTTATTAATCTCTTAGCTTTTGACTCAACCCTATCCAGAAGAGAGGAGGAGCCGGAGCCCCATCAAATGTGAGAACAGTACTCCATATAAGGACGAATAAGACCCTTATATATTTGGAGTAACTGCTCAGAAGAGAAAAAATTCTCGCAATCTGAACAGGACTCCCAGCTTCTTAGAGGCCGCTTTAGCAACCATTGTAATATGTGGTTTCCAAGACAAGTTTGTTGTTTATGTTTAGACCAAGAATGTTAATGTTATTTATAGGTGAGACGGGAGAGCCATCGAAGAGGATAGGAAAGTTAGGAGGTGTTTTTGAGAGGGAGATGTGAAGAAGTTGAGTTTTTAAAGAGTTGAATTTTACAAGGTTGCTATGACCCCACCGGGAAATCCCATCCAGATCGGCAAGAATGGAATCGGAAAGTTGAAGACGAGAAGCAAGTCTAGAAGCAAAAGAGGGAGCAGATTTGAAATGAGTAGAAGAATGCAGAGTTGAATCATCAGCATAAGAGTGAACAGAGTTAGAAGTGCAGTGGAGAAGATCGTTAATGAAAAGTAAGAATAAGGTTGGAGATAAAACAGAACCCTGAGGAACACCACAGTTGACAGAAAAGGAAGAAGAGGTCGCTCCATCTACAACTGCCGAAATGGAACGATCTGAGAGAAAACTAGACAATAGTAAGCAAAGAGAAGGAGGAAACCCAAAGGAGGGGAGCTTGGAGAGCAGTGACGCATGCCACACCCGGTCAAAAGCCTTGGATATGTCAAGCACCACCACACAAGACTCCCCAAAGTCCCTAAGGGCAGAAGACCATAGATCAGTAAGATAGGAAAGTATGTCACCAGTTGACCTCGAGCGTCGAAAGCCATACTGGTGATCAGAAAGAAGAGAATGAGACTCCAAATGATCCAGGAAATGAGAGTTGAGAAGAGTTTCAAAAATTTTAGATAGAACATATATATATATATATATATATATAATATATATATATATATATATATATATATATATATATATATATATAATATATATATATATATATATATATAATATATATATATATAATATAAAATCTTGAAAAATTAAAATTCGTTTCCATAAAATAAACAAAAATGTCAACACAGTGGAGTTTCGTGTGTAGGATGTAACGAGTAACGAGTAACGGAAAAACCGTTATAATTTGTAAAAATGGGGTAGCGTTACCGTTACAGCGTTAACATTTTAAAACCCTTTGAAGCGTTACCGTTACTCGTTACATTTGTAACGCCCGTTACGTAACGCCGTTACATGTAACGCGTTACTGCCCACCTCGTATATATATATATATAATATATATATATATATATATATATATATATATTAGAGGTGGACCGGATATCCGCATCCGCATCCGCAACTGCGGATATCCGCATCATTTTTCCAATATCCGCATCCGCGGATATCCGCAATTGGATATCCGCAACCGCATCCTCATACGCGGATAGTTTTGAAGAAAAACTAGGCAACAAACAATTATTAAAAGTTTAGGAAATATGAAAAAATGAGATAAAAATGACAGCAAATCAAAATCAATGGATAATAAAATTGCTGAAATGATAGTTTTAGATGATTTGCCATTCACTGATGTAGAAGATTTAGGCTTTCAAAGATTGATGGAAGAAGCCTCACCACAGTTTGTGCTAAAACAAAGAAAGTTTTACAGAGACTTGATATGTGAGGAAATGTATTCGTCGGTAGCAAGTAAAATAGAATCAACTGTATCATCCCTAATTAATACATGCAATGGATCATTTACAATTGATGAATGGTCTGACAGCACATCTGGAGTTTCTCTTTTATCCCACACGTATCATGCAATCGATAAAAACTTTCAAAGGCAAAACTTTGTATTGAATGCAGAACCTCTTTCTGAGCGCCATACAGGACGACTATCTTGAAACTGTATTTGAAAAGCTGCTGACAAAATGGAAGATTTCATTAAATGAAGTGCACTGCGTAGTCAGGGATTCTGGCACAAATATAAAAAAAGCACTTTCTCTGGCAAGAGTGAAAAATGTAGATTGCTTTGCACACCAAACTCAGATAGTAGTTAAAAATTCCATTATGAGTCAAAAATGTGTATCCGATTTAATAACCAAATGTAGGTTAATTGCTACGCATTTCAATCACTCCGTTGTAGCCCAAAATGAGCTGAAGAAAATACAAACAAGATTAAATGTTCGTCCACTTTCTGTCATGCAAGATATTCAAACACGCTGGAATAGTAGTTTGCATATGCTTGAGAGTATGAGTGAAATTAATGAGGCCATTTGCCTTTATGCTTCAAGCAGCACAAAAATAAAGCCTCTAACAGCTGACGAAAATGACATTTTAAATAATTGTATTAATATCCTTAAGCCTTTTGAAGAATTAACAAAGACTATAAGTTCAGCTGAATCATGTTTGTCAGATGTGATACCACTTGTTTCAACATTGAAAGTTGTGTTAACAAATGTTATTAAGTCTAAGGGTGTTTCAAGGATGACTGAAACATTAATGAAGGAGATGAACGACAGATTTGAAAACCTGGAAAATGATGATGCTTATACAATTGCAAAAATTTTTTAAACCACTTGTTTCTCAGAATGTTAAAATCAAATTAGGATGCTTATCCGATGAGACGATAGAAACAGCTAAAATAACGCCTTTCAAGAAAAAGCAAAAGCTCTCAGATACAAAAGAAACAAAATCTGTTAGCTTAAGCATTGCTAAATCAATGTAAGATCTTCTAGCTTCCAGCAGCGATGAAGAATCACAGTCAGAAGTGTCAAAGGATACAATATCGATTATTGAAAATTATCTGAAACTCCCACGTTTGGAGGCAGATAAAGACAAACTGGTTTGGTGGAGAGATAATTGCAAAAGTTTCCCTTTTCTTGCTGAGCTGGCAAGGACTTATTTAGCATGTCCTTCAACTAGTGTTGCTAGTGAGCGTCTTTTCAGTGGAGCAGGCCTCATTTACGGACGAAAAGCGAACCAAACTTTCACCTGAAAGAGCCCAAAAGCTTTTATTTCTAAAAAATAACTTACCAATTATTAACTTCAAATGGAATATGTGAAACTGTGAAGTGTGAAAGTAATACTGAATTACTGGCTATATATATATATATATATATATATATATATATATATATATAATATATATATATATATATATATATATATATATATATATATATATATATATATATATATATATATATATATATATATATATATATATATATATATATATATATATATATATATATATATATATATATATATATATATATATATATATATATATATATATATATAACCTTTTTCCAAATGGGTGGAGGTTGGGAAAGAGGTTGGTGGGGTGTTCAAGAGTTGGGTCCCCGTCCCACACCCTGGTAACATAGATTCTGGATATTATATTTAAAATTCCAAGAATCTATGGCAAAAACTCTTAAAAATTTAAACTATCCGCATCCGCATCCGCATCTGCGGATATCCGCAATTGAATATCCGCAACCGCATCCGCATCTGCGGATAGTAAAAAATTACTATCCGGTCCACCTCTATATATATATATATATATATATATATATATATATATATATATATATATATATATATATATATATATATATATATATATATATATATATATATATATATATATATATATCTATATATATATATGTAAAGTTGAGTTAGCTTCTTTCCTGAAGAACCTTAAGGTTAATACCAAGCGTTTCCGCATCCTTATTTAATACAATGTGAACGTTTCATACCGTTTTTAAACCTTCAGCCTTTATAATATGGAAAGCCCTTGACTCCATCTTTTCGAGAAGAGCTCTATGTGTGGAACCATCACAGATGTATGATGTGTTTCCCATACATGGGTAAACAACACTCATATAAAGTGCAAGCAACTGGGGTGGTGTGATGAAATTCTGAAGGCTACTCGAAACACCTAGCCTCTTAGAAGCTTGTTTAAGAAGAGAAGTAATGTAATCTTTCTAAGAAAGATCACAGTAAAAGAAACACCAATAATATTAAGGACAGATGAATGTTTGAGTTGTGTGATTTTGAAGAACATAGTTGTGAGGAAGATTGTGTCGAGCAGAGAGATGGAGGAATTGAGTTTTGGTGACATTGAAAACAAAAATATTTTCTCTGCCCCAATTTGAAATGCGAGATAGATAAGGGGTCAGTTGACCCAAGGATACCATCCTTGCCCCTATTAACTGCTGTTGGGAGGGCTGCCTTTCAAATTCAAAAGATTAATAAAAGGTGGAATCATCGGCATTGGAGTGGACAGGAAATGAAATAAGAGAGTGAAGGTTATTAATGAAAAGCCAAAAAAGTGTTGGGGATTGGAAAGTTTGGAAATCAAAGCTTTTCGACCGTCTCTACCGAAAGCTTTCGATATGTCCAGCGCGATAGAATAGATTCACAGAAATGGAGAAGAGTGGAGGGACAAGAGTCAGAAAGAAGGGAAAGAATTTTACCAGTAGAGAGTTTCTTTCAAAAATCATTCTGGCGAATTGAGACATTTCCAAATATTCCTGTTAAGGATAGATTCAAAATCTTTGGATTGAGAGGGGTCCCCCTTTTTCGGCACAGACTGAATGAGCGCACGTTTCCAGTAAGAAGGGAAGGTTGAAGTAGAAAGACATAAACGAAATAGTTTACCAAGGAAGGGTGCAAGCTCTGAAGCATAAGTTTTGAGAACCACAGGAAGGATACCATTAGGACCGTACGCCTTCCTAGTGTTAAGTTTTGGGGGAGCAGAAAAGACGTTTTTAGAATATATATATATATATATATATATATATATATATATATATATATATATATATATATATATATATATATATATATATATATATATATATATGATGGATCGGATGTCATATTTTCTAATTTGCGGATGCGGATGCGGATGTTGAATTTTGGAGAAGTGCGGATGCGGATGTTAATTTTGATGCGGATGCCATCACTAATACATATATATTTTAAACATCAGAGTTTAAAGTTTGCTATAGGGGAATCGAACCCGGGCCCTATAGCACAAAAGCATAGAGTTTTACCACTACTCTACTGGCTATTCAAAAGAGTAATCCAAAGAGGAGGCTTATGAATTCACAAGAGCAACCTCCAAGGATTTATCCCGACCGCGCTTGAACGTGAGGCAAATGACCCGGGATCGGCTCCCCCTTTTCCTCTCGCAAACTAAACAGATAGGGAAAAAATTAAGGTCTCCTAATTCTCTCGCAGATCAGATACATTAAACATTATTTATCTATCTGATTAGTACTTTCCCTCGATATTGGAAGTGTGCATTAGTCCAGCCTATTCCTAAGAAAGGTAACCGGTCTGATCCTTCTAACTATCGCCAAATAGTTCTCACTTGTATTCTGTCTAAGTTCTTTGAAACCCTTCTCGACTCTCGTTCTTAGATCATATGGAATCCCTATCCCTTCTTTCTGATCGTCAGAATGGCTTTCGATGTTCGAGGTCTACTAGTAATATACTTTCCAATATCACAGATTTAGAGTCTTCTGCCATTAGAGACCATGGGGAGACTTGTGTGATGGCGCATGACATATCTTTGGCATTTGACCGGTTATGGCATGCGTCACTGATTTCCAAGTTTCCCTCTTTTGGGTTTCCTTTTTCTCTTTGCTTACTTATATCTAGCTTTCTTTCTAATCATTTCATTTTGTCTGTTGTTGATGGAGCGACTTCTTAATTTCCTGTCAATAGTGGTTTCCCCAGGGCTCTGTCTGTGATTAATGATCTAGGCTGCTCTTCTAATCCAATCCATTTTTATGCCGATGACTTGACACTGCATTCTTCTGTTCATTTCACATCTGTCTGCCCCCTCTAGTCTTCATCTTTTTGATTCCATTCTTGCTTATCTGAATAGAATTTCCCAGTGATATCGTCTCAACCTTGTGAAATTCAACTCTTTAAAAACTCAACTTCTTGAAATCTCCCTTTCAAAGACACCTCCTATCTTTTCTATTTTTTCCAATGATCTTTTTCTGTTGACAATATAAGCATCCTTGGCCTTCACATAGATAAAAAATAACTTGGAAACTTCACATCACAATGGTTGCTAGGGCTACCACAAAGAAGGTAGAAGTTCTGTTTAGGCTGCGAGAATTTTTTACCTCGCAGTTACTTCAATTATACAAAAGCCTCATCCGCCCTTCAATGGAGTTTTGCTCTCATATCTGGGGTGACTAAGGTTTCACCCGTCTTTTGGATAGGGATAATTCAAAGGTTACAAGATTTCTAAATTAGTTTGCTCTTTCTAATTCAGTTAACCCTTTACCTTTGTGATGTGATGCTGGTGTCTTGTCTTTTTTCTATAAGTACTACAGCAACAAATGCTCGAGGAAACTGTCCACACAATGGCTTCGTAGAACAAGGGATACATTGTCTGCACATAAATTTTGTGTGGACATAGGCAACTCCAGACTTGTCCGCTGTGATGAATCCTTATTTCCAGTCACCTCTGTTTTGTGGAATATATATATATATATATATATATATATATATATATATATATATATATATATATATATATATATATATATATATATATATATATATATATATATATATGAACCTATAGCCTTTATATATAGAATGTAGACATCCATATCTGCATTCCCAAATGTGGAACATTAAAAATCTCAATCGGCGGATGTGAAAAAATAGACATCCGCATTAAAAGTTTGACATCCGACTCATCACTGA
>SEYY01024844.1:107500-112500 GCA_009176605.1 Armadillidium nasatum | reverse complement strand
TAAAAACCACTAAAAAAAAAATTAAATAAATAAAATACATGTTATTTGATGTTTGTTTTAATATAAACTATAGTAACCATTTACCTTTATTTTTATATAATACAACTTCATATATTCCTTTTATTTTTCATATTAACATATCGTTTTTAACTTAAATACGTGATTCAATATTTATTGCGGATCGGGTGATGCGGTATGCGGATATGTTCAATTTTTTTGCGGATGCGGAATTTGCGGATGCGGATGCGGATGCGGATGTTGAATTTTCGAAAGTGCGGATGCGGATGCGGATGCGGATGTTGAATTTTCGAATGCGGATGCCGGAATGCGGATGTTAATTTTCGGATGCGGATGCGGATGCGGATTAATTTTTGCGGATGAGGATGCGGATGCGGATGCGGATGCGGATGTATATATATATATATATATATTATATATATATATATATATATATATATATATATATATATATATATATATATATATATATATATATATATATATATATATATATATATATATATATATATATATATATATATATATATATATATATATTTTCCCACTTTCGTGAGGTGGTGCCCGCCACAATTCCCTTACAACATAATAATTATCTTACCTTTTAACGCTTTCACCACCTCCCTCCATCTCTGTCTCCACAAATCTTCTACCCTCGTCTAAACTCCAATTCCTTCCATCAAAATCACTCTCACTCCATCCATCCATCTCCACTTCGGCCTTCCCCTCCCCTACCCTTCCCCTATCTACATTGGATCTACGTACCTTGCCAACCATTCTGTTCTCTTTCATTCTTCACATATGTCCAAACCATTTTAGCACATCCTCCTCCTCTCTATCAATTACACCTTTCTTCCATTTACACATCTCCCTTATTCTTTCATTTCTAATCCTATCAATCCTTCTCAATTTATATATCGCTCTCAAATCTTTCATCTCAAAGACATTGAAACTTTTTCTCGACCGAGCACTTATCGTCTATGTTTCACACACATACAATACAGAAGGTGAACACATACATTCAAACATTCTTATCTTTATTTCTTTCGAAATTTTTCCTTTCTTCCATACTTTTCTTAGGCCCCCAATACTTTCATTCCTTCTACCACTCTGGCTCTTTATTCCTTTTTCCGTCCCACCCTTACCTTCCACCCAACATTACTAGATATTTGAATTCATTCACCTCCTCAAGTTTCCATTCTCACACTTCTACAAACCAATTCCTCCCTCCACATTTCCTCATCCCCACCTCCAATCCTCATAACTTTATTCTTCGCTGGATTGAATTTCAATCTCGTGTTTGCACATTTCCCTTCAAACTCTCTCACAAGTATTCTCGCATCTTTTCTCCAGATTCTGCCGCCAACACATGCCGCATCATCTGCAAAAAGTAAAACATTCACTTCACATTCACCCTCCATATTTCTCAACGTAATACTCTTCCCTTCTCTCTCCATTTTTCTAAGTAAAGCATTCATCAATAGATTAAATAACATGGAGATATTACAAACCCCTATCTCAATCCCACTCCTATGCTAAACCAATCCGATAGTTCTCTCTTCACCCTCACTCTTGATCTACAATTCGCATATATATATATATATATATATATATATATATATATATATATATATATTATATATATATATATATATATATATATATATATATATATATATATATATATATATATATATATATATATATATATATATATATTAGTGATGGATCGGATGTCATATTTTCTAATTTGCGGATGCGGATGCGGATGCGGATGTCAAATTTTGGAGAAGTGCGGATGCGGATGCGGATGCGGATGTTGAATTTTTGAAAAGTGCGGATGCGGATGTTGAATCTCCGAAAGTGCGGATGCGGATGCGGATGCGGATGTTGAATTTTCGAAAATGCGGATGCGGATGCGGATGCGGATGTTGATTTTGTGCGGATGTTCCCATCCGCGCATGCGGATGCGGATGCGGATGCCATCACTATATATATATATATATATATATATATATATATATATATATATATATATATATATATATATATATATATATATATATATATATATATATATTATATATATATATATATATATATATATATATAGAAAAATAATTTTTACAACTATTTTTAAAATTAAAAATAATAATAAGCGGTAATAAATTTATGAAGGCCTAACAAAACTTTTTTTTTTTTTTTTTTTTTTACATGCGTTCAAACTTATACCAAAGTTTACTTATATTCTAAAGAAACCTCAAACTTATTTTCTTCATATAATCATTATCAAGATATTTAATCTGTGTTATAACTTTGCCTAAAAATAACAAAATCCTTTACAAAAATAGAATCAGTATAATTTTCGAAAATAGTTCCCCTCAGTTAGTAAGCCTATGGCTGAAACTGAACCACAAAATTTTCTTCTTTAGTTAAAAACCACTAAAAAATAAATTAAATAAATAAACTACATGTATTTGATGTTTGTTTAATATAAACTATAGTAACCATTTACCTTTATTTTTATATAAATAAACACGTGAACTCATAACAAAAATAGAAGCAGCTACACAACATCCCGAAACACTTTCAAAAATTTGACTGATCCGAGTTTTGATTTCGAAGATTGCTGAGTCCGTTCGGGCATTGGCGGGCATTGGCAATTCAGCATCTCCAGATGACACTAAAGTTGCCAGTTTGTGACAAAAACAATCGTTAAAAGTCGCTACATTTACCCCATTTACCCATAAAATAATAATAATAATAATAATAAAAGATACAAAAAATATTTATGTGCATGTAAATTATAACTATAATTGCAATATCGGTATGACAGGTCGGTATTATCATCGGTCAGGTATCGGTATCGGTATCGTATATATATATATATAGTATATATATATATATATATATATATATATATATATATATATATATATATATATATATATATATATATATATATATATATATATATATATATATATATATATATATATATATATATATATATATATATATATATATATATATATATATATATATATATATATATATATATATATATATATATATATATATATATATATATATATATATATATATATATATATATATATATATATATATATATATATATATATATATATATATATATATATATATATATATATATATATATATATATATATATATATATATATATATATATATATATATATATATATATATATATATATATATATATATATATATATATATATATATATATATATATATATATATATATATATATATATATATATATATATATATATATATATATATATATATATATATATATATATATATATATATATATATATGCGTGTGTAAGTGTAGGTATGTGAGTGCGCGCGTATGTGAACGGGTGCTGTGATAAATGATACAGGCCAATTTCAATTTTCTTTGTCTTTCTTTGCATTGTTAATTTGTTATCATTAAAATCCCTACAACTATTAACGGTAATTAATGCTTTCAATATTTTGTATAAGGTCGTGCGTTTATCATTCACTGGCATACAACTATAGATATTTCTGAATGGGTGAGGAATGATCCCTTTATCTGAGAATATCTTGAATCTGTTATTTTCTTATATTATCTATATTTTATTATATATATTATATATATATATATATATATATATATATATATATATATATATATATATATATATATATATATATATATATATATATATATATATATATATATATATATATATATATATATATATATATATAAACTTTAATTTTATTGAGTAATATTACCGGAGGTGGGGCGAAGATGCTGGTCAGTTGACTATCTGGGGATGTCCAAACTCCCTAATTCTCTCTCCCCCTCCTAGTTACGCTTTTGCTTATTAGGTTTTTCCAAAAGTTAACCTTTTTTGGCAGAGGTGGGAGTTATCAAATATAGAATTGTCGGCGACAGACTTGATACATCTCAGAAAAAGCGTCCTAATTATGGCACAGCTATAGTCGCTACATTTTTGCGAAGTTCTTTAACCTTCTGAGATACTTTTTAATGTAAAAATGGATACCTGTTTTTAAAATTTAAGTTTAACCACAGCCTAATATAGAGTATACGCATTAACGAGCATCTTTTATTCATTAATGACTTTCTGTAGATTCATATTTGGGTGTGGTTTAACAAAGTGTGCGTTTATAACTGTTGTAGAGATGGTTTTAGTCGATTTTCCTATTTGCCTCCATTTAAAAAGTAGATCTGTAAATATTTATGCTGATCTCAAGACTTATACATTTCTTTGTTTTTATACTATTGGAAATTAATTCATTATATGGATTAAATTATTTATTCTAAAAATTGGGTATATTTAAAAATATCTCCAAAATTAAAATATCTATTTTTGGATGGCATCAAATTTGAAAAATGAATGTTTACATGTGTTAGGCATTACGGATTATAAATAATAATTAGAGATTCTCAATGATAAAATAGTTTTTTTTATAAAAATAGATAGCGATTAATTTCCACTAACTTTGATGCCACAATAACTCCATGACAATGTAAGTGTGCAAAACAATTAGAACCTCAACGATTTCATAAAATTTCTTCCAGACCACGATAATTAAGCATATCAATATATTTATAATCAAGACCGATTAATAGGAATTCCTTTTCGAATGCTTGGGAGTGGGAATTTTACTCTGAAACGATCAGGACTTTCTTTCTTTCGATCCTAGTTTGCATATTCTAGTATTTTACTATTAAATAGATGATAAACTTTTTAGGCTTTTATTTTATTTAATAAATTTAACTCTTTACTTGTAGTTTGATAAGCTTGAATGAAACTAGTTTTCTCTTTAGGAGTTGGGAAGTTCCGGTCCTAGGTTAGACAGGAAAACAAATTTAAAAGGCCAGTGAGCGAAGTGTCTATTGAATATTAAATTAAGCTTTACAGTTTTAAAAGGCATTTCTCC